>LOEQ01008548.1:13466-26547 GCA_001685075.1 Bramus lutescens | reverse complement strand
GCCTGGGTGAGCTCACCATACACAGACTGTGCTGGCTGCTGGTGCCTGGGTGAGCTCGCCACACCTGCCCTGCTGCCTCTGGCCTTTTGGAAGGCTGACCCCTTTTTTCTTGTGGTATTAGGGATTGAACCTGCAGCCTTGCACATGCTAGACAAGTACTTTGTCACCGAGCTACATCCCTAGCTATATCCCTAACCACATCCTTCTTTTCACTTTGAGACAGCATCTCATTAAGTTCCCAGACAGGCCTACAACTTACAGTCTTCCTGCTCCGAGCTCCCTTGTGGCTGGAATTATAGGGCCGTTTCCTCTTTTTAATTGTACCCTTTTTGCTAGCTGAGACAGGAGAAGCTAGATCTCCATTTCTGAGAGATTTTAAGCAAGCTTGGTTGAGTCCCGTGCGGGTGTGGGCAGCAGTTATGCTGTGGCTCTCTGGGGTCTCAGTCCCTCATCTGCAATGGTCCAACAAAACCAGAAGCGAAGCTCTCAGTGCTACATGCTGTGTGTGTTTCAGATCATCGATAAGAGCAAAAGGGACCCCTCAGAAGAGATCGAGATCCTCCTGCGGTATGGCCAGCACCCCAACATCATCACCCTAAAAGATGTGAGTGCCTCTGTGTAGCAGTGCTCCTCCCATCAGCAGACACAGAAACACCACATTTCTCACATTGCTTTTGTTCCATGCACCCAGGGTCGCATGCCTTAGACACGTCCCAACCAGGAGTCTCTGGTGTTTTAGTGACTGGTCTCCCTAATTTGGGTGCATACATGAATAACTGGGTGTATGTACACCCCTGGATAGTCCCCCACTCCTCCCAGCATGCTGTGCCCGAGTGTAAAATGGGAAACACCTGAGTGTGTCACGTGCATGTGCTGGTCTTTGTCATTGAGTCAGTTCCTGCCTGACGGCGTGGCTTGAGGGTGGCTGGTCCCACTCAACTCTGGCTGGGACATGTTTACAGCCTGCTTTGAACTTTCCCTCATGAGGGACATTAGTGCAGGAATCAGCCGCATTGGGCCTGTCTGCAAGGCTCCTCTACCCCATGAAGTCTGACGTACAGGTATGGGTTTGAGAAGAGAGGACATTTTTCCTCTTCTTGTCCTTACCTCTTGGAGTGCAAAGTTATTCCCGTGACATACGCCCACAGCCTGTACCTGCTGGGACTCCCTCAGTGTCCCTTTGACAGCAGCTCACAGAGTAAGAGTTCAACCCCAGGGAACATAGGCAGCGTGTGTCTCTCATCCAAAAGCTTAAATGGAGCCAGCTCTGCCCCAAGCCTGGTGCTCTGATTGTGCATTCTTGGTTTATGTGGAAGATTCACAAACCAAAGCCAGCTCTTCTGCTGTTGGAGGGACGCAGCTCAGGTCTGAGATGACATCATCTTCCCACCCTCAAAATAGAACAGTGAGTTCATAAGCTCAGAAACGAATTAGCGCCACACCTTTTACACAGGTCAAAGTCAGGTAAATTATTTTAGTAACTTGTTCTGGCAATTCATCGATTAAATGATTATCACTGAATTGAGAGCAAGCACTTGGTTCTGTCACCCATTTTCATCTAGTTCTCAAAGCTTAGGCACCATGGGCTCCATGCTTTTGGTGATTGGGGTACATACGTGGTTATCGTCATAGGGCCCAAAGCCAGTTTGCATTTTTTTTTCATTTTTAAGCTGAGTTTAAAGCTAGTATTGGCAAAAGCTGTGTGTTTGTTGGAGCCAGGTCCCCTCCTCACAGCCCTGCAGAGCCAGGGCATGCACGCCGACTTGACCCACAGAATTACATGCGTGGTGACAGTTGAGAGGCATTGTTCTTGTGGAGTGCTATAGCTACTGTCACTTTCCCTTTTATGGTGTGCTTGCCTCTCAAAGACCAGCAGCCTGACTCTATGACACATCCAGCTCAGCTGCTTCCCTCAAGCCCCCGTGGATCCCGTGGCCCAGCTTGCCCATCCCCCAGGGTATCAGAGCTGTTTCCCTCCAGAGAAGAGCTACTTCTGTGTAGCTGGAATGGCTACTCACCCATTTACAACAGCCAAACATCTTGATTTTACTTGTAGGGACACAGCCCCCATCTTCTGTCCTCCACCCCATTTGGAGCCCTTGCTCCTTCACAGAACCAGGGGCCTGAAGACAGCAGCCATGCTGACATAGAGGTCCCTGAGTTTCGTGTGCTTCCCCTTGACCTCCAGGTCTATGATGATGGCAAGTATGTATACCTGGTGATGGAGCTCATGCGAGGCGGGGAGTTGCTGGACCGCATCCTCCGTCAGCGGTGCTTCTCAGAGCGCGAGGCCAGTGACGTGCTGTGCACCATTGCCAGGACCATGGATTACCTGCACTCTCAAGGGGTAAGATCCGGGCCAGGGTGCCCATAGCCTGCAGGAACAAGGGATGACTCAGGTGGGGCTGCCTGCACTCCCGGTCACAAGACTCAGGTCAGGGCAGTGGACCAGCTTCAGGGCAGCTGGCAACCACAGGGAGGAAGATGCAAGACTGTAGAGGAGCCACAGAGGAGTGGGTGCAGGGGGAGGCATCCTTGTAAATTGACATCTGCCTGTAGGCAAGCGGGAGGGCAGAGCACTTCCTGTGCCCTCTCAAATCCTTCAGCTCTGAACACCGCACCCAAGTGATGTAATTTGCTATGATGTGTTCTGCTGCCCATTATGGGTCTGCAGTCATTTGTATACATGGTGTACAGGAACTAAAGTCACAGATTTGTGTGGGCCAATTTTAGCAAAGAGAATGTGATGCTCTGGCCTTGATAAAGAGAGATTTAGAATTCTCAGTACTTGTGATCCGTAAAGCTAAAGAGAAAGGATAGCAGCTGGGGTTCCTGCAACCTCTGACGGTCAAGACTGTACCACGCTCCTCAGGGACTCAGTGCTAAAGCCTGGACTGTGCACTTTGTGTGTCTTCGAGGACCAAGCACAGGATGGCTAAAGCCAGCCGCACCAAGGCCACACTGCAGAACTCCAGGCCACAATCTCTGTCTCAAGGATGGAATGACCAGCCTAATACATTTCTGTATCTTTTCCTCCTCTATCCTTCCCTTCACCCTATGCCTCTGTCTTCCCCCACTCCCTTCACCTCTGCCCTCCCCTCTGGTCTTTCCCTCTCTCCTCAAAATTTCTCATAAAGCAGATTTGGGCCAACTGTGAACACAGGTTTGTCAGCCTGCACAGTTATTCTAAGATCTCACAATGGGTCCTTTTTGTGTGACTTCCCCGTGACCCAGGAGTCGCACACATAGGTTTACCAACAGCCAGATTCTAGAAGTCTCAATGTGAGAGAGCTGTCTAATGGGGGGGATCTGGAGTCTCCCATGGGCTGCCATCAGTGTCCATGAACCGTACCTATTGCCCAAGTGTATCTCTTCGATCTTAGCAGAACCTCTCACTGCTCTGCAAGAGGACAGTTGAGTTGGGATGCTCAGGCTCCAGACCTCATGGTGGCACACTGCGTATCTGCACAAGGGTCTTCTGTCCCTTCAGAAGGCATCACTTTATGTCCTAAATAGCTGCTTTGTTTTGTGCTATTGCTGGCCCTTCTGTCATGACAGCTGTTACTGTAACTATGGCACATGCTTGGAGTCTGGGCCTTGAGTGGTGCAGTGCAGTCTGTGCAGTCCTCAGCCCCTCCCCTTGCTGCCAGAGTCAGCGGGCCTGTGATAGCAGTGCACTGTGTGTGCCTGGGATAGCAATGCACTGTGTGTGCCTGGATTAGCGGGTGCACTGTGCTTCTGGTCCCTGTGACAAGTGGTCCATGCACTATCGTACCTCAGAACCCCACCATGGGCCGATTTTTTCATGGGACCATCATCCCGTAGCCAGAGCTGCCTGCCACAGGCCCTCCTGTGGCATAGTGCCAACAGCTGTTCCTGCATCTCGGAAAAGCATGGGTTTTATTCTGTCATATTGTCCTTCTGTATGAAGGTGGACTCTGTGGGTCCTTGGCCATGAGTGACCAGCAGGGGTGAGAGATAGGGCGGCCCCTCAGAAGAACACGGTACTTTTCTCCCGCCATGGGACCTGCTCTGGGAATCAGTTCCCAGGTAGTAGCCCTTGCCTCCCGCATCCGCTCCTTTGCTCTCCCACTCGGCCTTGACTGCTGCTTCCCCTTCCAGGTTGTTCATCGGGACCTGAAACCGAGTAACATCCTGTACATGGACGAGTCTGGAAACCCCGAATCTATCCGCATCTGTGACTTTGGGTTTGCCAAGCAGCTGCGAGCAGAGAATGGGTTGCTCATGACTCCCTGCTACACAGCAAACTTTGTGGCGCCTGAGGTAGAGTCCCCCAAACCCAGGGAAGACAGTGTAGTCAGGCTGAGGGAAGCGCCCCCTTTCCTGTTACCATAGTAACTAGAGAGCTTGGGGGCATTGAGGCAGCACCATGGACTCGGCAATGTCCTCAAGAGTTGTGGAGGAGAGCCTGCTGTGGAGGAAGGAGAGCAAGCACATGGTCGCTCTGGATCAGCCAGTACCACTCAGTCACCATGTGCATCTTATTTTCCATCAGGAACACATATGGTGCCGATGCACCAGGTTCTTGCTCTAGTGTTTCTTTGACAACCAGTCAGCATCCATGCAACTTGGGATGGGAGCCTACAACAGTGTACACCCAAATGCTCACATATGTGCTCCTCACTCCACTCCCCATCCCTTCCCTCAGAGGATCCCCAAAGGGTACCTCGTCCCCCTTGCCAGCTTCCTGAGACCAACTCCAATGGGTTCTGCTGCCACAGATATTTGTGGTGGTTCATCAGTCTGGTTTCTTGCATGAGTTGATGGCAAAGTGAAACCACAATGGTAGCAGCAGGGGCTAACCTTGCTGATGGAGTTGGAGAGGTTCAGGCCCTGTGTTGGGCCTCCTGAGTGGAACTGTCAGGTCTGCTCCAAATCCTATGAGGAAGACACTGCTGTGTGCTTAGCTGAGTGAGACTCGGGCAGATTCAGGTCTAAGAGGAACTAAGCAGCAGTATCTGGTTACCCGGGGGTTGTCCAGGCAAGTGAGCAGCCTTGACCCCTTTGGAAACAGCTGGTTTGAAGCTTCGATTGCGCCTCATTTGGCCATTATTAGTACTGACAGAGTGCATACAAGAGACCATGTTTCATAGTCGAGGAGAGAAAAGCAAAGTCAGTATTTACGTGACTCGGGAGGTCATTTAACCAGTGACTCAGAGTTGCAATTTACTCAGCATTTAATACCTGTCTTGCACTGTGGTACATAGTGCCTCACCCTCGCCTGGAAAGAAACAGAACACAGAGTTCTAATGCCTCATTCATACCAATGCAGCAACCTACAGTGACCCGTGAGCATCAGGCTGGGCTCTTGACTGTCACTCATATGTGAACATACCCATCAGTCACCCCCACACAACACCATCAGGGTTCTTCCCCCTTAGTAGTCCGTTAGCTAAGACATAGGGCACAGTAGCACACACCTGGTCACCACTGGGACTCTACCAGGCTGAGGCAGGAAGGGCACCTGAGCTGAGGGTCTGGAGAGCAACCTAGACAATACGATATGGCCTCAGACCTTGCCACATACAGTGCTGATGTGGTGGAGACAGAAGGGTGACCAGGTCAAGGTCATTCCTGTCTATGCTGTGAGTTCCAGGACGGCTCTGTATGATTCCACTTACGTGAGGTGCCTCGCAAGGTGGGATTCATAAAGAAAGCAGAATGAGGTTGTCAGAGACTGGGTTGGCCCATAGGGAATTTGTACTTAACATGGACAAGTTTTAGTTTGGGAAAAGGGGTTCTGGAGGATGGCTGCCCTGCACTGTGAACGTGCACTGAATGGCATCCCACAATGTGGCTAACATGTAGACGGAAAAGCAAGACTTCTGCCGTCATGCCACATGTCAGGCAAGGGCTGTGCCCCACCCGTCTCTGCAGGGGCCATGCTATAACATGGTAGGCAGCACTGGCTGACCCAGCGGATGGCCCCGCCCTGCCTGTTTCCTATTCACTCTGAACTGGAGCTGCCCAGTGCAATTCTGACCCTGCCCGTTGCCCTTCCAGGTCCTGAAGCGGCAAGGCTACGACGCAGCGTGCGATGTCTGGAGCTTGGGAATCCTGCTGTACACCATGCTGGCGGGGTAATGGAGGGCCACCAGGCGTGTTAGCGTCAGGCCCCAGGGCATCACCCTTCCCTCCTGGTGCTTGTGTGTAAACACACCAGCCCATCTGGGTTAGGGTGACTATTCAAACCCTGTAGGATAAGGAAATGACAAGGACAGTCGGCTGTGTGGTCTTCATAAACTCAGCCCATAAACAAATACCCTCTGCAGACACCCCCCGACATTCCCCTGCCACTTGAGCCATTCTCTTGACAGGAATGCTAGAAGAGTTGGGAGGTGTGTGCTGATGTATGTCTGACTTGTATGTATGATGTCGGGGTGACGGACAAGGACTATACCTGACATGCATTGTGTGACCTTTGTTAAGTTCAAGAACCAGTCTACCCAAAAGCCAAGACTTGGTGGTGGAGTGACACCTGTGTCCCTCGGACTTCATTTCTCAGGTGTCTGGCCACTGAACCAATCTCTCATCATGGACACCAAATCCTCAGGCAGACTCCCTGCCATCCTGGCACCAGTGTGACCCGAAAGGGCCAGGAAAGTGTGCACATGAGAGTGGCCTTCCCCGCCTGTCTAGTTGACTTCCTGCATTGACCAAGTGGGGAAGGTGGAGTGGCACTAGGGCACACACCATTCCTTAGCCTGAGCCCTAGACTTGGGAACGAAAGAGGCAAACGTTGTTCGCCCAGCAGAAAGACCTCAGGTGGAGCTATGAGCTCAGTGCCATCAATCCCTACAGGTTCACCCCTTTTGCCAATGGACCAGATGATACCCCCGAGGAGATTCTGGCTAGGATCAGCAGTGGGAAATATGCTCTCTCTGGAGGGAACTGGGACTCCATATCTGACGCAGCCAAAGTGAGTATATTTCCCGGTATTTTTACCTCCTAGGCTTGGAGGATCTGCGATAGGCATGCTGTTTGTGAGGAAGCTGGAGATGCCACCAAACAGACATTATAGACTTATTCACAGTGTTTCAAATTTTTTATTTAAAAAAAATTACCTTCTTCTTGTTGCTAATATAGTAAAATTCTGCAGAGAAGCAGAACCAATAGGAAATGTAGGCATGGCCAGGGATACAGAAGGAGGCAAATGTAGACATGAACAGCTAGCGAAGCCCACAGAGGAGTGGCGGTTAGGGAGCTGGCTGCTGCGACCAGGCTGCACGCTTGAAGTTTGCAAAGTGACTGGCAGCTCGGGACCCTGAGGAAGAAGAGACGCTGCAGGTTAACTTCCAAATTGCCTCCTCTGTAGGGATGGTTCTGGACAACCACCCTAAATGTCTGCGGCACATTTGTGTTGGTGTAGAGTCTCTGGGTTTGGGCTGGCCTGGCATGCACACTTTTCTCACCAGCGTCACCATCCTGCCCATCCCTCCCACTCCAGTCTTCTTCGGTGGAGATCATCAAATCCTGTAGTAAAACAGTACCCTGTTGGGCTCAGGGTGTAGGTCAATCAATGCACAAGCCCCTAGTGTTTGCAAGGTGCTAGGCTCCACCCAGTGCCAGAAAAGTACACTACAGTCTGACCCCAGTAAGCTGTGCCGGCAGCTTGTCTTCTGTGTTACTATAAAAGTTCTGAAGGAGAAAGAAGGGCTCTCTGAGTGCTGTTTTCCCAGTACATGGTATCACTTGAGTTTATAGAAGGCAGCCGCTTTTATTAAATAGTATTTCAGCAGCTTATGTGTGCTGTTTAATGTTTGAAACACCTGTACTATAAAATCTTTTATCTGCTGCTAAGTCAGTAATCCTTGACACATTAAATACATTCACATACTCATTAACCTAGATTTGACCCAAAATGCAAAGAATCACCTCCAAATTTTATATAGTTCTATTCTCCTGGACAGTCCCTGGCCAGCCCAACACCACACTACCTCTTCCCTCTGAACCCTTGGCAGGATGTCGTGTCCAAGATGCTTCACGTGGACCCGCAGCAACGCCTAACAGCAGTTCAAGTGTTGAAACACCCGTGGATTGTGAACAGAGAGTACCTATCCCAAAGTCAGCTGAGCAGACAAGATGTCCATCTAGTGAAGGTACCTAATGGCCAGACCCTGGCCGTGGGCATGGGAATCCCTGAGCAAGGCAAGATAGTTCCTCACCGTCAGTGAGCAGAAACTATAGCATGTGAAGTCACCAGCTATAGGTACATGAGTCTCGCTTCAGCACATGTACAGAAATTGTGTTTGAATGGCAGTTTTGGTGTAGGGGTGGTGTTTGATACCATGGTTGTACAGCCCTATAATGCAGAGCCCTCATTTCTGGACCAGAAGTCTGTAAAAGTCTCTTCATGCTAGCAATCCCTGTCAGGCAGCCCCGCAGTCCTGGCCATACCGCCCTGCTAAAGAGAACATGCAGTCCCAGCCTGGTCCAGTGAGAAATCCATCCTGGGTCTGTCTTGATGGTGTGGAGCTACACCAAGATGAGCCCAGCTGCCCAAGTTAGTTCAGACTGCTTCAGAGTGGCAGAGCCTAAGAAACACTGGGGACCCAACTGGCCCCTAAACATGTCTGCCTTCCAGTCAGCAGAAACTCCACTCCAGTCTTAGATACTCCTAAGGCACAAAGCCCAGCTGGGTCTGGATGTCACGGTAGTGGCCATCATTTGTAAGCTGATTATGTGGGCACGGCAAGATGCCCACTACCTTCAGTGTACCAGTAATCTTGGAGGGAAGCCTCCCCTGCTTTATCGGGGCATAAACTGAGGCTCTCAAGGCCCTGTAGCTCAGCATCCCATTCACGAGTAGATGGGTACCATGCTCACCTACCCCTCCCCTTCCTCTTACAGGGTGCCATGGCAGCCACCTACTTTGCTCTGAACAGGACCCCACAGGCGCCAAGACTGGAGCCTGTGCTGTCGTCTAGCTTGGCCCAGCGCAGAGGCATGAAGAGACTCACGTCCACCAGGTTGTAGTGGCCGGCTAGGCCTGCCCTCCAGCCTCAGCCTCCCTGCCCAACGTCCTCTCAGGCTCCCGGACGCCACACACAGGTCCTGTTCATGGGCACTTGAGTGACCATGATTCCAGCACAAAGATGGATCTAGCCTTGGCTGTCTGTCTCCTTTGCAGCCCTGGAGAGGGTTCTGCCCAGGATGTCTGAGCCTTGCTGTGCTGACCTCGCTGCCGCCCGCTCTCCTTTTCTCCTGAGTGAAACCAAATGAACCTGTCACCTCATAGCACCCTGCTGGAGCCTGCCTGAGCTCGCTCAGGGCTTTTAGTCTTTTCATGTCATGGCTTATGTTCAGTGCAAAGCATTTCTACCATTCTGAAGTCAGCTGAGTGGCCAGCCTCTCACAAAGGTGTCCTGCTGTGACGTTAAGAATGTCAGTGCACAATCCCTGCCAGGGGCCCACAGAGCTGTCCTAGAAGAGCGGGATGCTCCTGGCTGTTCTGATGTCACCAGTGGCTGTGTGATGGTATCCAACTTACATGTCTGTTCTGCCCAAAGTCACCCAAAGATTTCCTCACCATCCTCTGGTTCACAAACGAGATGCTGGGCAGCCTCTTGACTCTGTCACTCACTTGTCAGGACGGAAGCCCCAACCCAAGAGTCGGGGTGTCTGAGTCTGTTTGAGAGCCAGATTCATGACAGTTGAGAGGGGAGCCCTGGGAAGCTGCCAGGCAGAGCTAGTGCCCACTACATTGCCGCTCCCTAGCGCTCTGGCCCCAAGGACACTGAGCGTGTGGGGCTCTGCCATTGCCACTTGCACTGGCAGCTGTACACGTGTTTGCCTGAGGTAGGGGTAATGGATTCAGTCTCTATTTCCTAGTCCGCAGAGAGACCGAGGAAGTGGAACTGTATTTCCTTCCCCAGTTCTTTCTTAGCCCGACTGAGGGCAAGAGAGACACCTGAGCCCCTTGGCCTCAGAGAGGCAAGAGGTGCCAGGACAGGCTGTCCACAGGAGTGACACACTTTGTAGAAGCTGTGGTTCTGTGCTGCATTTTGTTTCTGTTGTGTAGACCTGTCTTAAAAATCACACTTCATCAATAGTGTTTTCAGGGTGAGTCCGTGTGGGGAGCAGTCGTGATGCAGAGCAGGCTGTGCACTCTCCATGTAGAGTAAGTGAGTGAGACCCTTGCTGCATGGCATGCCCCATTCAGCCTGGCCCTGGAAGAGGGACTTGTGTGTCCTCCAGTCTCTCTGGGGGTGCCAAGGATACCCCCGTAGTGGGCGCAGGTCAGAGGACACTCCACTGTGGCTCAGAAACTGCCAGTCTGAGGCCAGCCCTTCCTCTCAGGAGGTGTAGGAAGCACCTGTTGGTCGCAGCAAGCTTGTGCTGGGAAGACAGCAAGCGGCCACAGCTCTTCCGTACCTCACTTAGCTCTAGGACCCAGCACCCGCCCACAATGCAATGCGTGGAACGTATTTCAGACCTCAAAATGTAAACTCATTTCATAAGCTTTAATTATTCCACTGGACTCCGTTTCATTTGGGAATTATAAACTACTACAAAGAGTGGGAACAATTGATGACTGTGTGCCATGTTCACGGTGTCCCGACGGAAGTTCTCAATTTCTCAATGGAAAATGCTCTGCCCAAGGCTGAAATCACTTCCCTATTAATTTCTGAGATCTGGGTCCTTCCATTTCGGATAGAAATCTAGAGGGAAAGAATAGCGGGTAGTCTGTGGTAGATGCTGTCCTCTTAGAAATGAGTAGGAATCCCGGAATCCTCCAAGGGCCTCTCAACATGGATCATGGACAAGCTGCCCACAGCCTTTGGTCTGGGTTTGTTTGCAGCTTCAAATCTATGAGTTTTATCAAAGAGAGAGAACAAGAGAACGCTGAAGGCATTGCTGAGGAGGTGAGCATCGTGTGTCCCTGCTGGTCACGTGGTCCCATCACCTCAGTGATGTCAGGTTATCTGCCTTACCCTCACTCTCACCAACGGGGTGGAGGAGGCCTTCACACCAAACCCTGTCACTGACGTGTCTGTGAAGCATGTCACACATCTGTAGAGGATGCTGGCTCAGCTCTGCTCTGTTGAGAGTGAAATACCTCGACCACCCACCCTCGCCCAGTACACAATACTTGAAATCTTTGGTAGAAGCGGTCTAAAGAGCATGTGGCAGGATGATCTGAATCCCTGTTCAGATGGCTGTGGCATGTAGCCCCAGGGTCCCCTGCATTCACCTCGCCTCCCCAGTGAGCCCTTACCCAGCACAATAAAAGGCCCTCTGTTCCCTACACAAGCAACTGAGGCTCCCCCGCAGCCCACTGTCACCCCCTGTGTGGGTCTTGGAAGCTACAGAACTTGTCATGGGGATTCCTGACCTACATCCCAGTCCTCCCCTACCCCTACCCAGTGGTCACTTTGGGGCCATCCCACTGGCAGCTCCTGACCTACCTGGGATGAGAACATGATGAGCACCCCCACTAAGTGGGGGTGGGGACCTTGTCACATTCTACCCTGAATTCAGCGGTGGGCAAGCCACGAGCATCCACTGTCCTACAGTCAGAATGTGTGGTTTTAAACTACCTATAAGCCCCAATTTGGGGGATATTGTCTGGCTTTTTAAGTGAGGATAGTATATTGTGCTATCTAACATTGGCAGTATTTATAAATGGTGTTCTTCCTTAAGATGCCCTTTGGGGCTTTCCCTGTGTTTTACCGATTCTCTCAAACCCAGGAGAAGATACGCCAGGACTCTTCATCCTCGCTGGCATATTTTGCCACCCTTCACCACCTGCAAGACTGTAAGACACCTGGAGTGGAAAAGGATTCTGTGGGCCCTGTCTGGCAGGGAAAGGTGGAAGGTGAAGCCAGCATGGCTCATCCGTGCAGGTGGCACACCCCTGTCCACCCTGCTCCCACCCGGCACTGCATTTACACGCTCACTCCATGTCCACATTTTCTGTCTGTTTGATTGAGATGGGCAGCCACTGTACAGATATTTATTATGCTTTCCAGACTTTCCCATGAGATTTTTTGAATAAACATGGATTTTATGAAGTGTAATCTTTTTCTGGAATAGCGAGAACCTTTGCACCTTCTATGCTGCTGCCAATAACAGTTCATGGGCCCAGCCCTCGTCCCTGTCTCGTCCACTGACTCCAGGTCACTGTGAGCCTCTGCTGCTATCGAACTTTGTCGGGAGGTCCTTTCCCCTTCACAGCCTTGCGTACTTCCGTGTGTGCATCTGCATTGGGGAGCTGGAGTAGCATGGGTCTATCCACTTGAGTGTGTGTGTCTGTGTGCATTCGTATGTGTACACCTCATGGGAAAGTGGCTCAGAATACCATCCACTCCACTTTCAGAGCTGTGTGTGTGGTGTGAGTTCATGCATAAAATGAGCAGACATGAATGTTTGAGAATATGTGCACACATGGAAGCATTATGTATGTTTGTAGGCATGTGTGGAAAGGTATGAGTTGGGGCATATTTGCACAAATGCGAGTGTGCATATATATACATGTGTGCTATCACATACATATACACTTAAATGTGTGTAATCTGATTGTGTGAGATACTTTCCTTTGTTAGGCTGGGAGCAGTTAGAAGTTAAAGCAGGTAACCAAGGTTCGCTCTGTCACCTGACCTCACAGCTCCTTCCTTTCTTACATTAGCTGTAAACCTAATGAGCCTACACTTGGTCTCTGACTCTTCAGCCTAATTTGGAGTTTGGTGAATTCCTAAGCAGTTTGTGCCAACAGGCAACACATGAATGCCCCTGCTCACCCTGCTCACCCTGCTGCACCGTGTCCTGCCCGTATCATATGAACACAGGTGTATGCTTGGCCAGCCTAAAAGCCCGTGTACCAGGCTGCTCCAGTGCAGACCAGGTCTTCCTGACCCTGTTGGAGATCTGAGCAGGCATGGGCACCAGGGTCACTGAAGGGATTTCAACACCACAATAAATGTACAAGAGCCAGCTCCTGTCCTCAGTGTGCTCACAAGATGCCATGTAGTCATGAAGGGAGCATCTGGTCCCCTAATCCAGTCTGCACCTTGGCTCCTCTATCCCCAGTCTGCCATACAGATGGGTTCCAGGGATTTGA
>LOEQ01008547.1:1499-23931 GCA_001685075.1 Bramus lutescens | reverse complement strand
GAATCTTGCAGCATTTTTAAAACCAATAAATATCCGTTCCACTGGTATTCTCTTCCAACAACCTTTGGCTGTTTATTTTTCTTTGGTTAGACTAAAAGAATGACATGAGACTGAGTTTGAAAGTAGGTTTGGAGAGACATGAAGCAGAACTGGGTAATTTCCATATTTCACATAACTATTGATAAAAACAATAAATTCTCAAGTGTCTCAATATATGTCTTCAGCAGTATACAGGAAAAATGGCCATCATAGTGTGGACAATACAGTGCATTAGCAAATAAACTCTAGTCAGTGTTCTGCCTTTACATTCCTGAATAACTTTGTGTAGTGATATATTATACGTATTTTGATAAATAAATCTTTCCTGAAGACCAGAGGCAAAATTAAAGCTACTACAGATCAGGCAATGGTGATGCACACCTTTAATTGGGAGACAAAATCAGATGGATCTCTGAGTTCAAGATCCCCATGGGCTACACAAAATCAATGCTGAAATAAATCGAGGTGTTGTCTCACACCTTTAATCCCCCAGTCCTAGGGAGTCACACACCTCTAATCCCAGCACTAGAGGGAATATAAATTGGAGGAGAGGGAGGCTTACTCTTCTTAGTTTGTGGTCACCCAGTCTTGGTAGAGGTAAGACTTCTCTAGTGGCTTGGCTGCTTTGCCTTTCTAGTTTCTGGGCTGAATCCCAATTTCTGTCTCTGGGTTTTTATGGTTCGTGCTACAACTTCACATAAATCACTTTACTTCTTCATGTTCCAGAGTTATGTCTTTATAACAACAGCATGTTACGATCAGTTATGCATACATTTTCCTTGTTTATTTATTTTCATGAAAGTTTTCTTAGATGTTGCTGTCATAAAACAAATACAAGTAATGAAAAGGAAAGCAAAGTGGTATTACTTGTACTTAAATATGACCATCTTCTTAAAAAATAAAAAAGTAAGCAAAAAGATATCATAATAAATAAACTAGTACTTATCCTCCTATTTTCATCTCAAGTCATCTTCAGACCCTGCTGTAAATCCCACTGCCTTCACAAACTAATGCTGTGTACCAATTAGACTATGAGAATATGCAGTAACATGGTTTATCTATAGATGCTACAGAACTTACCTAAGAATTAAGTGTTATGATAGCAGTCTTTTTATGAAAAGTTGCTATGTTCCATTAGAAATATTTAGATTCTTTAAGTTCTTACTGGGATCTCCTTGGTTAGTGGTAGGATTTCATGTCTACCTTTTCTCATACAGAGAATAAGAGCAGGCACATTCTCACCTATAGTATCTAGCATCAGAGAATGACTACAAAGAACTTGCAATGGTTATGACAATATACACAAGCCCCATGCAAACAGTAAGGCTGTTGTGGTCTAGATACGTTTGTCCCTCAGAAAATCATGTGCAAAAAATATGTTTCCCCAGGGTCAGTGTTGAAGTAGCAGAACCTTTAAGAGATGAGGCTTATTGGTATATAAGAACTCCACACCATAAATGAATGAATGGTGTTTCAAAGGACTATTTCAGACTGTCCAAGATCAGACTAGTTCCCAAGAAAATGCAGGCTGTCATAAATGAGCAATCTTCACTCCGTTTTGTCCTTACACAAATACATGACCTTTCTGCACATATCCAATTCTTTTTATGCTTCTCTACAATGTCTTGACACTGATATTTTTCAAAGCTGAAAATGGGAGATTGCTATAACAACAGAAGACAGTCTAAGACACAGGCTGATAATCCTTTCCTAGCAGATTGATGTAAAGGGTGGTTATGTGCATAGTGAATGCCACGCAGGAGTTTCTATTTGCCAATTTTATGTGTTGAGAATTTCCAAGACTTCGACTTAACCGTTCTTTTTGCTCATTTTCCTCCATAGCTAAATAGATCTTGTAAAAGAAACTTCACCTGTTCGTAAATCTCACCTTCACAATGTGATTTCACAATCATTTATCCTTATAACTATATCATATATATGCTAAGAACTCCCGGTTTCTAAACTTGAGGCAGGACTCCTCAGTGAGACTCAGACCACAGGCTTGACATTAGCATTTAAGCTACACAGAGACATCTCACAAACAACTGAACTGAGTTTCCTGTTTTCCTCCTCCCATTCCAACCACAGCTGTTTCTCCTCTTGTCTTCCTACTTCTTGTCTTCTCTTACCCTCATCAAACATAATACCTTCTACTATCCATTGAGCATTTTAAAATACACATCTGTCCCTCACTATTTACTGGAGATTGGGTCTAGCAACCCACACAAAATTTGAAAAACTTCAAGTCCCTGATATAAAATGGCATTGTAGTTGCATAAGAATTATAAATTCATTATAAATTTCAGTAATTTTTGTTATTTACTTAATACAATGTAAGTTTTTGTAAACAGTTTGCTACACTGCATTATTTACAGATAAGCGACCAAAAATATGCATTTGTAGTACAAGTACAATTTGTATCAAATTTAATTTTCCATAGTTGGTTGAATCAAAAAATACAAACTCTAACCCAAGGATGTAATGGACAATTGTGGTTCTTTTTTTCATCAAAAAATTTCATATATGGGTACTGTATTTCTACCATCTTCCCTTCTTTTCCTCCTTCCAAGTCTTCCACTACATACTTCCCATCAAATCCATGTTCTCCTTTTTTAAAATTTGTACTGTTTTATTCATGCTTATGTATATACACACATACATGTATGCATTATAAATGCATTAATATATAAATCCAATCTCCTGAGTTCATTAAGCATTTTTTATGTGTATATAATTTGGAGACTGACCACTTGGGACTGGATAACCCATTGAGGACTCATCCTGATAGAAGATGGATTCTCCCTCTTTCGGGAGCTTTTAATTGCCTGTAGCTATTGATCTAGAGGTCAGGCCTTGTGAGATTTCCTGCATCCATGCTGGCACATCAACTGGTGTTGGTAAGGGACAACTCTATTTGTAATCGGTCTATCTACTTTATTCAGATAGCCGATCCCTATGCTTTTATTTCTACCTAGTCTAACTCCCATTTGACACCTTTCACTCTTGCCACTACCTCCAGTGGTATCCATTGCAACTCTGTCAGAAGAACAGGATGTAAATCACATTGATGTAGGAGGGTCATCTGTTATGTGTTACTTTCATTGGTTAAAAAAGAAACTGCCTTGGGCTTTTGATAGGCCAGCCCTTAGGTGGGTGGAGTAGACNTATAATGGGCCAGGCAGTACTTAAATGAATATAATTTGTGTGTTGTTATTTCGGGGTATGAGCTAGCTGTGCGGGTGCCGGGCAGGACGAAAAACAGGCTCGTGCTCCCCTTTCACTACATCACATCTTGTCTCTCTCCTTCACAAATTCATGCAATGGCTTCCCACTGTAGGTAGGATAAAACACAAAGCCTTGTAAAGTCTGATTGATGTTCACAATCCTTCAGCTGTCTGTTACACTTCTTGCCACTCACTCAGCTTCAGCAACACTGACCTTCCAGTTCTCCAACATCGATGTCATGCCATTCCCACTTCAGAGACTATTGTCTTTTTCTCTGTGTAGAACTCTCTTCCTCCTATAGTTACCCTGTTAATAGTACTAATTTCAGTTTCCATCTAAAACTATTACACTTCGTTAGGAAGGTCTTCCCTAATCTTTCCCCAGTTGAGGTAACAGTGTCCTTTATTGTTCTCTCTCGCAGAACCTGTCTTCCTAGGCAGAGCAGTGACAACTCCACAATTTCATGCCAAACTAGTCTCCGTCCCATCCAGAACAGATGCAAAACATATGGATCCTAGCCTGGGAACACAGGGTGTGAAGTCAGGAAACTTGGACTGCATGATCAGTTTCTGTACCTCTGGTTCCTTGTTTTTAAATTGAAGAGGTGAGAACAGATTTACTCATGCAACAATTATCATTTGATTATGAAAAAAATGAAGTCTCTTCCATCACAGAGCTTCCGTTCCATTAAGGAAAGCAGGTGGTCAAATAAGACCAAATAACTACATGTTTTGTGCTACAAAGGAAATCAGTATTTAAATATATGGTGGTGAAGGACTTTTGAAGTTGTGATGTGTGTGTGTGTGTGTGTGTGTGTGTGTGTTTATGGTGTATGCATGTGGAAAGGTGCACCCATGTAGAGGGTCTAAATGAGTGCTAATGTGTAGTGTGCTCAGAAGTCAATGGTTGGAATGTCTTCCTCAATCATCCTCCATCTTATTTTTCTTGAAGCAGTGTTTCTTCACTAAATCTAGAGCTCACCCATCAGGTAAGAATACTGCCCGGCGAGCTCTAAAGATCTGACTGGCTCCATGTGTTCTCCACAGTATTGGAGTTGCAGATGAGCATAGCTATGCCCAGCTTTTTACACATGCGCTGGGGATCTGAACTTGCTTCTTGGGCTTGCATGGCAAGCACAGTATCAATTGAATCACCTCCCAAATCAGAGATCATAATGTTTAATATAAAGGATAAGAAGAATAAGCAACAACCTAAGCCAAGCGATAGCTAAGTCTTTGTTGTTGTTGTTGTTGTTCAAATAGTTTATGATTCTGTGTAAAAATATGCTGATTTTTCCAAACACTGGACAGGGAATTGATGCTTCGTTAAAACTAATACCCAGTTCTTCATGTATTCTGTAAAAGGAAATGAAAGTCTTAAAACCCTTACTCATGGAGTTGTCTGAAGAATAAAATCTGATAATAAATATTAACTTCATAGTATAATCACCACTTTGAATATATATAAACTTTAAAACGTGAAAATTAGCTCGTGGTGGTAACTCAAGCCTTTAATCTTAACAGTTGGGAGACAAAGGCAAGTGGATCTCTGTGAGTTCGAAGTTAACATGATCTACAAGGACTAGTTCCAAGAAAAGCTCCAAAGGTACAGAGAAACACTGTCTTCAAAAATGAAAAAAAAATGTAAGTTACAGATAATACTTACCTGTGCTGGAGGCATTGGGAGATATAATTAGGACAGGATATGCAAAACAACTGTTTAAGTGTCTTTTCCTTTTATTATTATTTATTTAGTATTTAATCTAATAGTTTTCATTGTGGCCCTTTCTAAAGTATATGTGTCAATATACTTTGTACTTAATCTTCTTATTCACTGTCTTCCTCTGAAGCCTTCCCACTCTGTGAGTACTCTGCCTCCCTGCCAGTCATTCTGTTTCCTGGTTTGATGTTCCAGTCCATTATCTTTTCTTTCACTTTTCTCATTCCTCTTAGACTTCCTCTTCTCCTCTCAAAATCCTCTTTTTTGTTTGTTTGTGTTCTATTCAAACAGATGTAGCAACACCTAAATTTAAATCTAAGTTCTGCATAAGGTAGAAATATATGATATGTGTCTTTGTAAGTTTGACTTATTTTACTTAGCATAATTATCTCCAGTTCCAGCCATTTTCCTGAAAATGTCAAAATTCTTTTCTATTTTCATGGCTGAAAAACTCCGTTGTGTTTCCATGCCACATTTTTCTTTTTTCTTTTTTTATAATTTTGATCTACATATTCATTTTGTACATAATTTTCACTGTTTATTCTTATGGTGAAGAAAATTAGGTTGATTCTATTTTTTCTCTATTGCGAATAGTACAGCAACAAACATATATGAACTTCAATTAAATCGTGATTCTGTTAGCTAAAAGTTATATGCCCATGGGCAAGTTAAAACCACCTTTTACCTATTTCCTCTTCATTGTCCTCCTAGGTTATAATATAATGCATGAAATAAAATAAATTCTCAAAAGCATCTCCATCATTATCAACATTGCTTTTATTCTCCTCTACCCACACAAAGGTAAATTAGAAAAAGAGTATAAACCATGGGAATCATTGTCTCATTGCCTGTCTCATTCTTTTAAATTCCTCCTCAGGTAAATGTTAAAAAAAAAAACACATACAAAAAATTTGTCTGCATGCCAAATACTTCAGATTTCTCTATAATTAGTTTCTCTACACTGGCCAAATGATCCTGATGAAATTTATCAATCACATATAGAGAAAATTAAAGAAACAGAATTTTAAAGCCAAAGCCTACAATTTTAAAAGGACAAAGGAACCCAGACATACTCATTGCCTCCTACAAGTTTACTAATATGACAGATATGGGCAAGGACAATTTAGTTACAGAGGACTCTCCAAGAGATAAACATTTGAAGCTACTTTTCCCATAAACCATCACTGCCATTCTGGCCATACTACCTTACCTAACTGAAATTGATTGGAGACATTCCCACATGTTTGCATTACCTCCGGACTGTTCCATCCTAAAGGATATAATGCACAGCCTGAGCTTATCAGCAGCCCTGGAAAGAAAAGCACATACACAAGTAATAAAATAGAGCAGTTTTTTGATCATCCTAGCAACTTCCCTGGACTGCTTCACATTAAATTCTGCCTCCTCTATTCAAACCTGACACTTATCTCTAAAATACAATATTTCTATTATATTGTAAATTCAATTACAGTGTCATAGATAGACAGACAGACAGACAGACAGACAGACAGACAGACAGACAGANGACAGACAGATAGATAGATAGATAGATAGATAGATAGATAGATAGATAGATAGGTGAAGACAGAATGAAGTTAAGATAGGTCAATATTATACTTACAACCACTTTTTCTTTTTTGGTCACAGACGGTCTCACTATGAGGCCTATTCTGACATCAGACTCTCTGTGAAGCTACCGAACAGAGCTACAGACTTCATACATGTTGAGGATGCTTTGCATGATAAACAAGATATTATACTCCCTCTTCTTCAAAATATTATTTCAACCAAAACCCGAGCCTTCTTTGACTTCTAACAATTGCTTTGACCTGTAATAATTAACTTTGACTGTCACCTTGGTGGGATTTATATTAACCTAAGCGACATACCCCTGGGCATGTCTGTATGTGTGACCCTTTCTAGGAAGGTTTGACTGAGATGGAAAGAACTAGTCTGGATGTCATACCTGTAACTCTGTGCCTTGGTGTGCTAGTCTGAAAAAAGACAAGAAATTGTGGGCAGCAGCATTCATCTCCCTCCACTTCCTGACTGCAGATGCCATGTAACCTCACGCTCCAGCCACCACTTCTAGGGAACTTTTCAGTGCCACAACCTCTAATTGAGAGCCAAATAAACTTCCTTAAGATTTCATAAGATATTTCTTCACAGAAACACTAAATGGAACTAGTAAAGCCTCATTCACTTATCTACATTGGCTTAGGCCGCTTGGTCATGATCGGGGAACACTGTGGAACTTTAATAAAAACCTTACTCTTCAAACCACAGCTGTTTGTCTGGGTTTACTTGCCACCATAGTGTCCTAGGTGTACCTGACTCATTTTTACAACCCACGACCCTACCAGGCCTTTAGCTGCAGTAATTTAGAACAAACATTGGTACCTGACACTACATGAAGCCAGATTCATTGACTATCTAGTAATGGGTGCCATCATAGCCAGACCTTAGGAAATGAACAGCACTAGATTTTGACCTATGGAACTTTTAAATAACATATAGTGGTGTGTAATGGTAATCTAGGTACTTTCAGAACCTAAGGTATGAGAATTATGCTTCAGGCTGGGTTTCTTGGCATGTGCAAAGGATTAGTCTGACAACTTACGGAGAGCCTGTACTGAAATGAATAGGAAGGACAAATAGGCAGCAAAATAAAACAAAACATGGAAGTGCTGGCATAATTCACAGATAGCACCGCATCGAAAAAAAAGTTGAGGCGGTAGATTCAAGTCTCTACCAAGCTAAAGCTACAATTTATGATTGCAATCTGAAAAAGTTAGGCAAAGTAATTGGTGAAGCAAGTAACTAGGTAGAATAGTGACATGAATCAGACACATCATGAGATAAATCCCTTCCTGCTGATGACATGTAATACGCAGAAAGCAGAAGCTGCTTCTTTTTGTTAAATGTCTGGTCCTGATTTCCTAATGTATGTGTATTTTCCTTTTCCCCTGAGAAGACTCAAGTGAATCTGTATATTTTAAAGCAAAATGACCTGATTTCAAGACCCTGTATGCCGTGCCTAAGAGACAAGGAAAGGACACCTATAAAAAATGCACTGAAAGGAAGCAGCAGACATGTAGAACACAGGAGAAGATGTGTGAACGGTGGTGACTAATTGGCAATCTTGCAAGTTCCAGAGTCCTGGTGTCAGTCAGACAGGGAAAGTAAGGCTGATTTTCACTTTTCATTCTTCACTCATAGGCTCCCAAAGGTGTTCAAGAAGCCCACTTTGCATGAAGCAGGTCTCAAATTGAGCAAGTGAGTTTGTCTAGTGTATGGCTATTGGCTTTTCCCCATCCCCAGTGAGGCTACGGGAGAAATGAAGGATCTTAATATATAGAAAAAAATAGTTTAAATATGGAAAGAGGAAGAACTTTCCTGACTGGCAGTGAGAAGAAGTTTGTAAAGAGAGGCCCAATTAAGTCTTGAATCCCGCTTCAATGGAAAGCTTAAAATTAGAGAGTATCCTTACCTGTCTTGTTGTCTTCCAGGAAATGAAACTTGTCGCTCAGAGACCTTTCTAGACTTTGGAATTTCGCCAGTGACAATGGAACAATACCCTTCATTTAAATTCTAGCTAAAGTGAAATGCCGTAATATGAGAGAGTTCACAGTGCCCACAATGGGTAGAGATAAAAGTAGAAAGGAAAATTGAGCCCTTTCTTGTTGTGATAGAAATAGTGACTAAAAACTGAGATGTTGGGTGTGGTAGCTTTCCGTAACCCTAGCACTTTGGAGGCTGAGAGAGGAAGATCATCATGATGACATAGCTTAGGCTACATAGGAAGTTCCAGGCCAGGGATAGCTACAGTATAAGGTCCTATCTCAAGGAAAATGAACATGATGAAGAAAGAAAAAGAAAGGAAAGAAGGAAGGATGGATAGATGGGTGGAGGGGGGAAATGAAAGGAAAGGAAAGGAAAAGAAAAGAAAGGAAAGGAAGAAAAACAGGTAGACAGGCAAACAAAGAGAGAAAAGAAATACAGAGTTTTCCCATTTTCTCTAAGGGTAGCCTTCTGAAGGAATTTCCTCAGCTAGATTGGGAGATAATTCTGGATATCTGGTATAGTCAATAGCATCTTTTCTATTCTAAGACATTATGTTTATTTTTAAATTAATTTGGTACTTTTAGCTTGAGAATTTAATAAATGGGTACTATATTGACATAATTTCCCACCTCAATTTCTTCCCTCTAACTGCTCCTATCATAGAATCCTGCATAGGAAAAGACCTTTAGATATTTTGTCTGTATTCATAAGATTGTGCAGCTGGTCATTGACAGGACACTTCTAATCTAACATTGATCAACCACTGGAGTCTCTCTTGTTCTAGAGTTCACGTTTCAAGAATGACTACTTTTGGGGAAGACAAGTTCTACCAGGCCTTAGGTATTTCACAAGCATAAAATCTGGACAAACCACAAAACATGACACTTTAAGAGAATAACCTCTAGAATCTTCCTAGACCTCAGTTGAAAGTTCACCTGACCTCAGACAAGCTACTTGATGTCTCTCTCTGCCTTAATTCCATTCAGTTTAAAATGGAAATAATAACAATGCCATATCCTATGCAGACATTTGATGTGGGAGTCCCCTCTGTATTCTGTGACTTCTGTTGATTAAAAAAGAAGCTGCTTTCAGCCAATGACTTAACAGAATATAGCCAGGCTGGAAGATATATATATATANGAGAGAGAGAGAGAGAGAATGCAGAATCAGAGACACTATGTACCTGCCAGAGGAGATGAATGCCGGAAGTGGTAAACCATGAGCATATTGTGATGCACAGATTAATAGGGTTAATTTGAGATGTAAGAGGCAGCTAGAAATATGCATATGTTAATAGATTGAGCAGTGTTTTAATTAATGCAATTTCTGTGTGGTTATTTTGAGTCAAGGCAGCCGGAAAACAAACGAGCAGTGTCCACCTACATACATTTCAATAGCCAACGAGATTAATAAATATCAAGTGACAGATACTTAAAGTACTCAACTAAGATTTGTTGTTATTAAACAAATGCTTTTCCCCATGGCTCGTCTCCCAATTTCTGATCATATTCCTCTGTTAATTGTTTCCTCACTTTGCCTTCACAACAAACAGCTGAAAAGCCAAAAGTTGAACAGCACTCCATTCAAAAGCTGACAAATTGAAGTCATTATTTTGCAATTTTTCTGAGTTACCTAGTCACAGGCATGGGTTCTCTTTGAGGTATATGTTCTGTCCCAACACACATACAATCATGCTCTACTCCAACTGCTCCCCCAATGCCCATCTCTCCTACTGTCTTGTAGATGGTAAGTACACTAGAGTGTAAACACACTTCATGCACATATTTCCCTTGTGACTAACAGTTTCAGCACATTTTATCATAGCTGTAAAATTTTGTACCAGAGAGACACATTAAAAAGAAAAAATGAAGTCACAGAGTAATTCTTCCTCAGTTAGATTTTTCTCACCAGTTCTCCATCTCTATTTGGAATTGTTACTGGCAACAGTGTTGGAACTTTCCAAGACAGAAGCAACTGATTAAATATGTACATTTAATATTTTTGGTTTATTGTCTTTTTTTGGTTGTTTTGAATTTCCTTTTTCAGTTTGGGAGGTTTATTTGAGAGACAGAGAAAGAACATGAAGTTGAGTAGTTAGGGAGTTGGGAAGGATCTAGAAAGAACTGGGAAAGGGGAAAGAATATGGTCAAAATATATTGTGTGTAAATTTTAAAAAATAATAATTTAAATAAAAGAAAATAAAAATAAGTAAAAATGTGCATTTGTATCTATACATTAAGGACTCTAAATCAGCATACCACAGAGACATCTACAAACCCATGGTTAGTTTCAGCACTATTTACAATAGCTGATATATGAAACCAGTTTAGATATTTATCAATAGATGAACGGATAAAAACCATAACACATGTACACAAAATGGAATTTTATTCAGTCATAAAGAGAAATAAAATCATGAGACTTTAATGAAAATGGAAGTGGAGATCATTAGGATAAACCAAATAAACTTGACTCAGGAAGACTGATACTTTTTCCTTCATATAAAGTACCTACTTTTTTAAGCGAATATGTAGAAAAATGCTGGTGGTCATCTATGTCAGTGAATGAAAGGATCTAAATATCAGAGAAACAAGGTATGGAAGTGAGTGAAAATCATAGCGAAACCCATTATTTTCCATTCTGTTTTATATAAAGTAACTTAAAATTTACTAGCAGTAAAAATGTAGATTCTTGGGTTTTATCACCAGGTATTTAGATGCATACCAGGAATATGCATTGTTAAAACTCCCTGTGTGTAGATGTATCTGCTTCTGGTAGCAACACTAAAAAAAACACAATCAGATTCACAAAAGCAGGTGATCACCTATCGGAGGAAAACTAGTTTAGAATCCTAGCCCTGCCACATATGAGTTGTAGCTCTGGTTTGTACTACCACAGGTGATCTACTTTTACTGCTTTTCTAACCTCAAGATATCTGCTTCTACTGGCTATGGCGGTTAACATGTTTAATCCCAGCACTCAGTATGCAGAGGCAGAAACAGAGGCTGATGGGTCTCTGTGAGTCCAAGGCCATCCTGTTCTACTAGCAAGTATCAGGACAGTAAGGACTATGCACTGGCAACCTATCAAGAAGAAGAAAGATAAGAAGGGGACGGAGAAGGAAGAAGGAAGAAGGAAGAAGATGGATGAAGAAGGGGAAAGAAGAAGTTGTCTATCCAACTTAGTTTCGCTTGCCAGGAAGAAGGCAAAGAAGACCTTCTGGAGGGTATTGCTATCCTTCCTCTCTTCTGGTGGGAAAAGCAGATGTCCAATGGACCACCATCACACCATCTCCTATCCCTTCACCTCATCCCCTTCTAATGTAGTGGCTAACACAAAGGCAAATGTATTACTGTAGTTTGAATTCCCTGTGCTGACCACACAGAGGCCTGGGGTGATGAGCTTCAGACATTGCAACAACCTCCATATCAAAACAACCCTCTCAGGAGGTAAAAAAAAAAATCTAAAACAACATGAAACCCTCCCTTTAATTAACTTACTGCTGCCACAGGCCGTCAGTCACCCAGAACAATTATTTTCCCATAGTCCACCAGCAGCTGTATAACCCTCCCTCCAACACATATCCCCAGTAGGTTTGTGCCTGATTTTTATTTAAGGGAAGTATTAGCCTTCTTACTGGGTATTACAAACCTGTATCATCCTTCCTCCCCATCCATAAGTGAGCAGCCATTTTGTTAATTCCCTACAAATACCTCCAAGTCACCTACCTTTATAGTCAAGATTGGTTAGGTAGGCTCAAATGTACTATCCTAAACAAAAGCATATTAGTTGTTAAAGGTTTTTAATTTACTCAGTTCTTACTCTTACAAAAATCTCAAGTAAAATGTAACTCTGGAAAATTGACAAGTCTGCATTCTAAGTATATGCTTTCCTTATAGTTCACTTCCGTTCATTTGACCTGATATCCTCTTTCAGAGCTATAGGATAGCTTATATCTGCTAGTGATGGTAAAAAGGCCAATGGAAACTTTACATACAGACATTGAATTGGAACTGGCCTTTGAACAATGAGTAAATATTTCCAGGCAGAGATAATTACAAAAAGGTGCAATTTCATGACCAGAAGTGAGACCGTTTCCTTCAACACTTTTAAGTGTATTCTGAAATCTTACTCAGAACCTATGCAGTAGGGACCTGGGAATGTGACCAGGGTACGTAAAATGCTTCAACTATACTGTACTATTGTAGTTCTGGGTTGTGCGTATGTTTGAAACATTTTATAGTATATTAATAGTAAACCAGCCTGCAAGGCTATGTGAAAAGCAGATAACCAGGGCCCTGGTGAGCGCCGAAACAACCAGAAATCTGTATCAACAAACACTACAGGTACTTCATATGCACATGTTTCATGGTCCACTCTACAAATCAATATCCTAGCATTGATTTCTGAAAGGGAAACAAGGAAAAATTAAAATCATCTACAAAATCCTGAGATAGTGCAAGAAGAAAAGGCATATGATGCCAGACCTACTGAGCTCAGTTCAATGCCCAGGACCCACGTGGTGGAAGGAGAGAAACAAGGGAACTGAATTCTTAAAGTTGTACAGAGAGAGAGAGAGAGAGAGAGAGAGAGAGAGAGAGAGAAAGAGGGGAGGGGCAGAGAGGCACAGAGAAAAAGATATACAAAATAAATAGAGTGTAAAAAGTTCTTTAAGATCCCGAACTGGAAGTTAGAAAATTCTAACTCACTTTGCTACTTGACTCTTGGCTGGTAGGTAAACCTCCTTTATTATCTTACAAACTCATGGCAAACTTTTAAAATACTTTCTCAGCATAGGAAGAATAAATGGCATGAAGTCTGAAGAAATTCATAATATTAAGAAAGGTTAGTAGTTTTCTTTTCACTGGTATGGAATCAATTCATGGAGTTGCAGTTAGCCTAGATTCTGACTATTTATGGTAGTGTTGCAACAAGCTAACAATACATGTAATGACTATACTTTATGTTTCAAAATAAATAAAATAGTGGGATTGCAATTTTTTAACCCCAGTAACTGATAATAGGATTGAGATGATGGAAATGCTAGTTGCTCTGATTTGGTTATTACACAATGTTCACACGTATTGAAGATAACAGTTTTCAGAAATACAGTATCATTCCTGAGGTCAAGTTCTCTGTTATCTCTCTTCGGTGCCAACATTTATCCAGCTGAAATCATCTAATACTGTGGTCTTATACACAAAGGTGCACTGGTGACTGTCAGATGTGTAAAAGGCTCCCCTTAACAAAAAGTATATGTCCACGGCAATGGGTTGCCTTTGGGTTTGAGAAAGGTTCCATAGCAGAGTCGCTGGGGATATATACCCACAGAGCTTTCCACCTGTTGCTGCGTATAGCAGAATGGAAAAATAAACTGGAGAGTTAGATAGTTCATGTTCTTTTACGCATTCCAGGTGATTCCAATATATTTTCTGTTCTAGAAAGATTCTTGGCTTACGTCGAGTAACCTGATCCAACATCTTACACTTTTTTTTCCTGCCAAGAAGTTCCTTATATTTACTTCTCGCCTATTCTTTCTTTGTTTAGTTCTCACTGAAGAGAAAGGATAATTCATAAAATCTTACATATGTATACACCGGGGAATGTGAATAATGATCGTTTTCTTGGAGACCGAGGGTAAGCTAATTGGAAACCTCAGCATCCCCAGTGTTGAAATAATCTCCTGACCAGATGTTTCCTTCACTGTTTGGAACAGGGCACAGAGGTCCCAGTGGAAGACTCTCCGGACCCTAGCTTGGCCAGCTGGATCAGCTGCAGGTGGAGCAAATGGGACCCAAGTTCCCCATCAGGTCACCTTGCTGAGTATGAGTCAGGCCAGCAGCTCTTTATTTCTTCCTGTCTCCCCCACTTCCCACCACTCATCTCTGTGGGCAGCTGCCAGAGCAGGGATCAAGAGTCAGGCAGGGAGAGGAGGGATTTCTTAATGGATCCTCCATCTCTTCAGTGGTTTGGGGTCTGGCAGAGATAATCCAGACCTGAACCAAGTTGGCTCCTCCCCTGATGTATTTCGGTTAATGCAATAGCTGCCGAGAAGCAAGGTGGTCTCAAGGAAACAAAATCAATTTCCCCTAGCTGCACGAGAAACACAGATTAAACGTCCACATGTCTTTTTTTCTTATTTATGTATTTGTTTATTTATTTTTTTATCTCTCCGCTAGCCACGGAGATCTAATTGCTGCTCATGGTTGGCTTCCTGCCACTGAGGAAGCCTCTCTCTTTGTGTCTGACCCAAGACCTTTGAAGAGACATAGGAGTGGTCAAATGCCAAGTGAATCTTAGAAACTCTGGTGATCCAAAACACTCTTCCCTATCCCTTCACATGGGATACAACTTAACAGTCACCAGAGTCAGCAAAGGAGGCCTGGCTCTGTTATCTGGCTGGTTACAAACAGGGAAACAGCAGAAGTCTAGCAGTCTATTGCAATATCATTCCACTGTCTGGGGAAAATCCTGATAACATATCCTTACTCCTTTTTCCTTAAACTAGCATACAACATATTCTGTTTCTTTCTGTCATCATCATATTGGTGTTGATCTTTGTTAACTCTTCTTCACCACCGACTCCTAACCTTGTATCCTTCCACTTCCAATACTCTGTTCACTTACATGTCATACTCATCCAGTTGCCTCTTTTTGCTCCTCTTTTCTACTCCTTCCCTTCTTGTCATCTTCTTGCACATTTCATCATCTGCATCCACACTCACACTCATACATGTGTATATGATGTGTGTGCATGCACATATGTGTATAGATATCCATTAAAATTTAGGATCTGCATATGAGAGGTTATACAGCATTTGTCTTCTGAATTTGGGCTCTCTTGCTTAATATAAATTCAAGATCTATTTTCAGGAATTTTCATTGTTTCATTTTTATGCACAGTGGAATAAATTTTTGTGTTTGCATACCCATATATTCATTAAGAATTCATATGTTGATAAGAATATAAGTTGATTTTGTTTTCTTGATATCATGAAGTCCAGGAACAAACAACGACGTATATATGTTTCTGTGGTAGAAATACAGTCCTGCACATGTATACTCAATAATAGTATAGCTAGACCATATGGTATTTCTTATTATTAATTTTTTGAGAAAATTCTAAGCTTATTTCCAGAGTGGTCTCAGCAGTCTGAAATCCTATGAGTCGTGAATAAACCATCTTTCCCCACCTCTTCATCAACATTTATTGTTATGTATTTCCTTGATGATAGCCTTTATCACTGGGGTGAGATGGGCTCACAAATCAATTTCACTTGCATTTCCTAATAGCTAAGGATGTTGACCACCTTAAAATATTCATTGACCAGTTGTAGTTCTTCTTTTGAGAACTGCCCTGGTCATTTCATTAGGCTATTTATTGGTTGACAGTTTTTTTGGTGAGCACGTATGTGTTGCTTTTTTAATTCTTCATATAGTCTAGATATTAACTCCTTGTCTGAAGCATAATTGGCAAAGAATTTTCTCCCATTCTATAATATTTCTAATCACTCAAATGACAGAATTTTTTAGCTGTGCAGAAAATTTTTAAAATTTTATCTAGCCTACCATTTGACATTTCTAAGGCTGCTGTAGATGCCTCTTTATTCGTGATTTTAAAGATACTCAACTAGATGTAAACAGTGCAGGTATATTCCCATGAACAAGGACCTTAGGGAATTTAGGGTAACAGAGTCATCTGAGTACTAAATGATACCTGTCAGCAAGCCAAAGTTTTATTCCAGACATCTTGGGGGATGTCAAAGTCCCCGTTATCATTCCACATTTCACCTCAAATTTTTTCTTCAAGTTTCTAAATCTTGTAGATGAGATCAATGGAGGGGCATTATATAGAGAAGCCTGGATGTTATAAAAGTCTCGGTTGGGCTCCAAAAAGGAAGCAAGCATAGAGGACAAGGAGCTAATAATGCAGTTTTGTAGAGGCTCTTGCTACAGTCCTTCCGGTTTCTGCCACTTGCACCCTTCTAACTTTCAGCTTGGTGCTCTCTGAGATGCAAATGGAGGTAAATTGTCATTCTCCTGTCCGAAGAGATGGTTACTCAGGGCATAAATAAAAGTCTAGAAAAGAGCCAGGCAATTATTATTTATGCCTGTAATTCCCACACTTGAGAGACAGAGGCAGGTGTGTCTCTGTGAGTTGAACGCCAGCCTGGTCTACAGAGTGAGTTTCAGGACAGCCATGGCTGTTACACAGAGAAACCCTGTCTTGAAAAACAAAAACAAACAAGCAAAATGTCTATAAAAGAATGAACAGATGGAAACTAACCCAAGTCTCACATGTTCACATTATCCCAGAAGACAGCAATCTCCCTCTCTTATTAGTCAACTTTCACTTGCTGAGGAAATATATTCAAGGAAATGTTGGGTTAACTTTAGCATGCCCACAAACGTAGGTGAAATGTTAGCCAAAAGCTGATTTGTGATACTCATGGAACTCTCCAAAAGAAATCAAGTAGCTGGTTTCTAGCAATATTAGCAACATGTTTGGTACCATGGCATTCAGGAGGAATCGAATCTACTTTTGATTTCTCTAGAAAACCTTTTAGCTGCAAAAAAGTAGAAAAATTAAGACATATGAGCAAATAGAATGATAAAACATATGTGAAAGATTTATAGTGAATCTGAATAAAGGAGGAACTAGAAAGCCAAGGGCTTCTCAGAGGCACTTTTTTTTCTGAGTTTTAATAACCAAAATTTCTCCAGACAAAGCTAAATACCCTCTGTAGAAGAGAAGATACAGAACAAAGTCTCTCCCATCACTACTCCATTGTGAATATTTGCCTAAGTTCACGACCATCATACTCCAAGACCACCTAAATGCAGCCTGTCATTGGAGAGAAGGACGAAATGCATATATGAATCATATTTCCAGGGGATATATTCAATGGAAGTGAAATACAAAAAAAAATCTTATCATTTGCATAGGTAGGCACAGGTCCATGTCACAAACAACTGGAATCCAAGCATCCTGACCTTTCTTACCACACTGTGATACTAGTAGAAAAGATGGTGTTAATGAAGTGGATGAAAATTCCAAAACTTGTTGTTCTACAGTAGTTTTTCCTGTGACTTATGGAAACATACAAAATAGTACAAATATTACATACATTTGCTTATGTAAATTGAGTTTTATTCTTGGTTCAAATTAAGCTAATCTCATCTTCTTCTTGCAATCTTCAAGCTTTGCATTTTTTTAGACCACTATCCACCTACCTGAGTCCTAGGATGATTGCACTAAAATTAAGGGAAGCCTGAATAAGGCAAAGAACAAAATAGGGTATGTCAAGGCCACAAGAAATCTGGGTAAATTCATTTATTGGCTACCAAATTGTGCTAACTTTGGATATATACCAAAAAGTATTTATGACTGTCTAGAAAATAAATAGCATTTATTACCAATAGAGATATTTTTGGTGGAGATAATTGATATTTAGCAAATGTGTATATGATCATTGTCCTCTAAAGTAATTACCAAAAAAAAGTTCATAGAGATCACCTTTATTAAGGAGCACTGATATTATACTGTACTATTATGCTGTTATTGGAAGTCAGAATGGATAAAAGTCTTAAAATTTTTATTACATTCAGAAGTGTTCTATGGTATAGACTTTAACTGTGAACTAAACTGTGAATTATGTAATGACATATATTTTCTGCTTGGTATTATTTTATTTTTAATTGACACATGACTAGAAGCACTAAGGCTCTTCTCATTCTAGTTTATAGATTTAGAAGATATATAATAAAGTACTATTGACTACTATATCCATACTTACCTATAGAAACAGAATGAATTCTTCCTATGTAACTGTATTTTGGTGCCTATTATTCAGTCTCAGCTGCCCTACCTCTATTGATCACTGTTCTTTTCTCTTATACTTTGATGTCTATTTTAGACAATATTAAGTGGACACCCTGTAAGTGAGAAAAAGGAGACAAAGCTATTGATAGCAACTCTTTCTACTACCTTAATTTTCTGTGAATTCTCAATGAATTTAAAGGAAATCTCATTCATAGCTTCAGACTAAGAGTAGAAGAGGTGAGACTGTATTTTCCCATACTGCCATTTTCCCCACTTCAATCACCCCAAATCTCCACAACCTACCCCATCCTTGGGATAGTCTTACCTCCTACAAACTGTGCAGCTCCCATGCAACGCCCCATCATTCTAGAGATGAGTTCCTCCATGCAGCATCCTAAGACAGCAGCCAGTGCCACCAGGAGTAGCAGCGCACAGCCGGCACCTGTCACCACTGTACACATCTGCCATGCCAGGCTTGGTATGGCAGTGAAGCTGGCATAGCGCCCACATTCTTCCACCATGATCAGATTATGCCCGTCTCCCCGCACAGGATAATTGCATCTCCTGAATGTGCTGAAAGAGACTGGCTTCCCTAGCTGTGATCCAAACAGCCAATAAGGAAGGAAGTAACTGGTAGAACTTGCCACAGCAGTAACTAGGGACAGGAAGGCCCAGAAGGTGCCTACCAGGGTGAGGCTGCTCCTCATGGTCTCAGGTTTCTCTGGAAAGATGGGAAGATGAGATGGTTCACAGCAGCAAAAGCAACAAGTCACGATGTAGGCTCCACTGGCCTGTTTTCATCAGGGTGGCAGGTCCTGGGACTCACAGGTGTACCATGTGGCTCTTGCTTCTGGAGGAGATCATTCTCTCAAGTGTCATTTGGGTTCTTTGTGGGATATTGCTTTCCATCATCCTTTCCTTTTGCCTAGTTCAGAGTTCTATGGTCGCTAGGCTGCAGTGGAAGAGTCACAGAACTGAATTAGTGACTGCTATGGAGCCTGATCAGTCAGCGTATTACTCTTGTCACACAATATGGAACAAATCATGAGAAGAGAATATGAAAGGAAGGCTGTCACAAAACTCTCTGGGGATTCTAGTTAAATGAGTTTTTGACACAGTTCTTCAGAAAATAAAGAGGAACAAAAGTCACGCGTCTGCCCCTATTTTAGAGGTAAGAGGGCAGTGTAAGATGTTCCAATTTGACTTTGAGTGTCCAACAATGTGCATGCTTTTCACAGAAATATCAAAGCTAAATTGGTAAGATAAAATAAAAGTTGCCTGGTTTTGTATTATAGTTTTGTATTACTGTGTCACAACCCGCACAAGAACTGAGCAGCAACCTGCCAGCCAGCAGCACTTATGCCTAGACTAAATACCAAGAAAATCATCCACATCCTAGGCTGGATACAGTTAATAAAGCTTCTCATCTCCCAGAAACATATCAAGATCAGGCTTTCTCCGGGGAAGGAACATATATGTACAGCTGCATGGGACTTTCAAGATTCCCTTTGGAACAAGTAAGCTCAATTTCAGGATACGGGCTTTCCAGTGCTAGTATTCTCAGCCCAGCTCACAAATGGCTTTCCCAGACTCTCCTCTGTCAAAAATCAACCACTTCCTTTCTAATCCATTANCTGCCATTGTTTTCTGGCTAGTTTCTCCACTAATGCAGCTAGAGACCACAGTGTAGCTTGATGAAAGCACTGTAAATGTCTCCAGCAGGCAGACGGTGGAATGTTTCAGAAACTTCTCTCTGATTCACCACTATTTCTTAGAATTTTAAGTTGTAGTGATATTGGAAAGGGCAAGGGCAAAACACAGGGAGTATAGGGACTAGCAGTATGAAGCCACCATAACATCTCTTTGGGAGATCAACAGGAACAAACATCACCTGTATATAGGGTGTCAGGATCTAGCTGTGTGTGATTTGTAAGCATCATCAGATACTGCATGAACAAGTCATGCAGTACAATTCATGTTTGCTTAATGAACTTTTTTTTTAATCATCCAATTCCCAGACTGGCAGAGACTTTAATGAATCACCTAATTTAGCCTTCTTGCTTTACATATGGGTGAGTTTGGCTCAGAAAAGCAGGAAGTGTTTTTTTTTTCAGTCACAGTTAGTAACCAGACACACCAGAACCAGAAACTGGAACTGCAGATTACTAGTCCAGAGTTTAGAGACCACCACGCAGTGCTAACCTGCCCTTGCCTATCATTTTACAGATGTGAATCTGTGGAGGAAGTTCTTTACCCAAGAGGGAAAAGCTAGAGGGGTACACAGAACAAACTAGGGTCCAGTGATTTGTTCCCCAGTATTATGCTATCTTTCCACTCCATCATAATTCCCTTCTTAAAACATATCTGTTTTGTGCAGGAAGGGAGCCGAGACCATAAATTGCAGGTGCTTACTTTGGAATGTTAAGGTTTGCAAAGAAAGTACCATGATCTGGTCCCTTGAGGATGAGGCTTTCTGCCTAAGAGTTGGGAAAATGATGTGGTAGGGATTGGAGGCCAACAGGGGAAGGAGTGAAACTGGTTTGAGTAATTGCTTTTGGAAGGCAGGTATCCTTTGCCACAATGAGGTAATGCTTCTGCGTGTTATGTTGGCGTTTGTAAGAATATGAAAAGCGCCATCAGTTCTCCGTTGTGGACTTCTTGCCGAGACCAGATGGGGAGAAAAAGAAAGCTAGTAAACAGCTACTGGCATCATCATCAATACCCTTTCTCAACCTATCAATTCATGTTCTGTGCTCAGAAATCTTCTCGGGTTTGTAAGTATTAATTCTCCAATTCCAAATAAGGAAACTGAGGGTCAGAAAGTCAAATGATTTTCACAAGGATACATGATGACTCAATAACAAAGTTTTCATTTCTCACTCTCCTACCTACACACAACTTCTTGCACAGTGTTACCCCAATAGAATTATAGCATCATCCTGCATTATTACACTTAAAAATCTTCACAATGTCATATCCACAAAAGTACTTCAGAATGGGGCAAAAATTATAAGCCAATAAATACAGAGAAGTTCAGAGGAATGTCCATTTCTCAAGATATAACATATAACAAGAGCATCAACTGCTTCAAGCCACACTTGTAGCCTGACGTCATCACCTTGAGCTCATCTAGCATGATGACTAGGAGGAATGGCAGAAAATATAAGGCAGAGGAAGACAGTAGCATCAGTGAGTAATAGACTGTGGTGGAAGAGAAACCCAGCATTGTAGAGTCCACACCTAAACTCACAAGTGCTGGAGAGAGAAAGGCAGGGGGATTGAAAGCTTAAGTCCATACTGGGCTACACAGCCTGGCACTCTCTCAGATATGTGCAAATAGATGGGGAAAGGGAAGATTCTAATGTAACATTGATCTCATCAGTGAAAACAAATGCTGTTAATTGAAGCATAATATGACCAAACATTGTCACTGTGATTTCATTTCAAACATGGAATTGTGAAACCAAGATATAGGACATTAGAACTTAAATTTTAGTATGAATATATTTAGCTAAAGAAAACTCATTGTTTTAGAACTTAAATTAAATAATTTAAACTTTGGTAGAAATGAATTTCCTTATTTTCCTTGAGACTTTAGTAAACAACAAAAGCTGCCTGGAACTGATGGATTTTCTATAAGTAATGTGGGCTTGTCTGTGACAAATTCAGAAAAGGCCAAAGCCACCTGGGGTGAGACAGTCATCATATTTAGAATTGGAGATGTGGTTAGCCAGCATTTTCAGTGGTCAGCAGGTTGAGAATCACTGCCATTGATAACTCCTTAATGGGCTCTCTCCATGACTCAAAAGATATGAAGTTAAAACTGGCCAAGAAAGCCAACACTGGAAAGATGAAATGTATACAATTTGCCTCATGCCACTCTCAATCATGGACCCTTGACCTTATCAGATTAATGCTTAGGTGGTGGAGTGTTTGTTGCTTATTATTCTTGGAACACATAATGAGAGTGAGCCTACCTTTCCATAGCTGGACAGAGAACCAGAAGTGTACTGCCCTGCTAAGAAAGTTGCCAAACCATATGGCTAGCATAGATAAGAACAA
>LOEQ01008546.1:19413-32526 GCA_001685075.1 Bramus lutescens | reverse complement strand
GCAGGTTTCCCCATGCACAGACATCAGATGGAGCAGACATGGAAACATGAATCCAGCATCATTAGTGGGTAAATTTTACATTTAATAACTGAGAGGGCTATAAGATATACTGAATACTGGACTCAATGGCTCAAGTTTTGTCTCCATATCAGCTACCAACTACTATCCCCAGCAAGCCCAATCCCTGTGGATTAAATCAGAGGAGAACATAGTTACAACCCATCCCATCTGGCAAAGGGGAAACTTATGATGTTTGTATGGTGCTATTACCTGCATGTGGCAACAGGTTTAGGAAGAACCACTCCGGCAGTATAAACAGCCTGGAAGATCCCTTCTCGGTTCACTCTTCTAGTTATCTCTCGAATTAACACTGGAGCTACACGTTTGGATCACAGCTTCTTATGGACACAGAGAAAGTTGATCTCTATCATCCTCTTCACGCTGACAAACAGACGGGACAGTTAGAGCACACTTTAAAAAGCAGGGCAACATTTTTATAAAGTTCCAAAGAAAAAGACCATGAAAAGCATCCCGAAAAATACTGCATTGTGCAGGCATTTCACAAAATCAGACCAGATACCATTTTCTATACCCACTGTGAAAATGGTCAACTCTAGGTCAGGGAGATCTAGATTACAATGATCAATCATATTCTAATTGAGAAAGGTGGGACTAGAGGGTGCTGAAGACAGCCTGCTCTATCTAAAGGAGCAGCAACTTTCACCTTATAAATGGATTAACCACCAGAGAGGGTAGGCCTTCTGTGAACAATGTTTTAATTTATTACTATATCAAACACGGGTAGTGAAACAAAAATTTTGGAAAATACAGAGAGATCTGACATTGGTTAGTGTTTGTAAGTTCTAAAACCTTAGCTCTACTTTAAAATAACTAAATCCAGGAAACAAGTAAAGAAATGTAGTTAACACAAGAAGAGAATTGACAATTCCTATCGCTGACAATCCATACTCAGAGGCATGGAAACCAACACAAAGACTGACAAATAAGTTCGTGATGAGGTTCGTTCCCCATCATACCTCAATGATCTTTGCCTACTGTAACAGTTCACTAGTAATATCAATAGGCTGGAAAGAGGGTTCTCACACTCCTACATGTATTTTTTTAAATAATAAAGTCACAAAATAGAGAAAGAAAGTTGATATTTACTACCTTCTTGAAGGGAATATAATTATTTGAAAAAAACAGAAAAAATGTTATTTTAGATATCATGCCCAATTCCTAATGAGTAAAAAGAGATGTAAAATTCCAAATATAACAATAAAAAGCTTATTTTTTATGACAAAAATATTAATATAGACTGTCTTTCATTACATAAAAAGTAAAATATTAGATTTTCTAATGTTCAAACAAGACCTAAGAAAATTAAATTTAAAAATGGTAAGCCACATGGAAAGTTGTAACAAATGAACAAGTAATATATTTACATGATAATATTACGTATGGTATGTTTATTATATAATGTATTAGCTATATTAATACAATGCGTGATCCTTAGTAGGAAGGGCACCAACAGTCAGGGTGCACACTGCTGTCCCTCAGAGTCATTAGGTGAGGAAGACAAGAGGAGAATTATCCTAACTCCCACTCCTCAGCGGCATCTAGTCCCTTTTCAGCTGTACAGCAACCTACCTTCCGAGTGGGTGCTCCATCATACAGAAGCTAACCCTTTGGGTCACAGAAGAGCAAACTCCTTAAAGCTGAACAGCACAGGGATTCCTTGGTTTTCTTGGCTAGATCCTGAGTACAGGCACTAGTCCCTAGCCTTTATTAGCACTCAGAGAAACTCACTCTGAGCTCAGAATTTGCAAATGTTATCTGTGGAGCCTACTCCTTCAAATCCTACTTCTCTACCCTTCCAGATACATCCCTAGCATCTCTCCCACGTCTGTCTTTTGGTGGCCACTTCAGGGCAGGTGATACGTGCCTTTGATTCATGTCAGAGTAAGTTTGAAAATGCAGTGAAGTTCTAAATGATAAATTTCCAGTAAGAAACATATATGGAGTTGTCTTAGCTTGTATTTTTTATTGTTGTGAAGAGACACCATGACCACAGCAACTCTTATAACAAAAACATTTAATTGGGGTGGATCACTTAGAGTTTGAGAGGTTCAATCCGTTGCTCATGACAGGGAGCATGGCAGTGTGCAGGCAAACATGGTGCTAGAGTAGGAGCTGAGAGTCCTACATCTTGCAGACAGGAGGAAGTCAACTGAGACACTGGGCAGTATCCTGAGCATAGGACACCTTAAAGCCCGCCCCCACAGGGACACACTTCCTCCAAGGCCATATCCACTCAAACAGAGCTATGCCTCTCAAAAGTGCCACTCCCTACGAGATTATATAGCTCAATTGCATTCAAGCTACAACATTCTACTCCCTGGTCCCCATAATCTTGTTACAATATAGTAATGCAAAATGCATTTGTTCCAACTTCAAAAGTCTCCATAGGGCTATCATAGTCTCAAAAATGTTTAAAAGTCCAAAGTTCAGGTTCTTCTGAGATTTATGCAGTCTCTTCAATGTAATCCCCTATAAAATCAAAAACAGAAAACAGATCACATATTTCCAAAATATAATGGCACAGACATACATTATCATTCAAAACCACAGGGAAGGGAGCATGCTAAGGAAATACTAGATCAAAGCAACACCAGAAAACCAGTTGAACAAACTCCAAACTCTGTATCTCCATGTCAGATATCAAAACTCTCTTCAGATATTCCACTCTATTCAGCTTTGTTGACTACAATATACTTCCTTCTCTTGAGTTGGTTCTACTCCCTGTTAGCAGCTCTCTTCAGCAGGTATCCCACAATTTTGGCATTGCTAACATCTCTAAAGCAATCCCTGCTTCAACTTCACAGCTTCATGCAGTGGCCTTTCTGCTAGACACCACTCCCTTTATTCCATTTCCTAATGTGTTTATCTCCTTGAACACAGCTCCATTCCACTTTCTGATGCTCTTTTTAGCCTCAAATATTTTTCTTTGCTCAGTTTATATCTTTCCATTATCTATTTTTATTAGAGTTAACACTTGTAACCACACAAGAGAGTATACACTAGACTGTTTTGAGATTTCTTCTGCCAACAAAATTAATCTAGTACTCTTCACTTCAACCTCAAGCAGACTCTTCAGAAAAGGGCAAAAAGCAGTCACTTCCTTTCACCAAAATATCACAAGAATGATTTCTAGGCAAGATACTAAAATTCTCCTCTGAAACCTCTTGAGCCAGCTCCCGACATTTCAAATCATTGTCAGCACCATTGTCTTCCATGTCCCTACTAATATGCTCCATTAAACAATGCTTAAAGCATTCTGCTGCTTTCCTAACTCAAATTTCAAAAGTCCAAATTCCTCTAAACAAAAGCATGAGCAGGTCCATCACAACCGTACCCTACTCCCAGCTCCTAACTTCTATATTAGTTTGGGTTTCTATAAAGGAAATATTTAATTGGGATAGTTCACTTAACATGTTATGAGGTTCAGTCCATTATCATTGCGAAGGAAAGCGTGGCAGACATGGTGCTGGAGTAGTAGCTGAGAGTCTGACATCTTGCAGGCAACAGGAAGTCAATTGAGACACAGGGAAGTATCCTGAAAGCCAACCTCCACAACGACACTCTTCCACCAGCAAGGCCATATCCACTCCAACAAAACACATCTCCTAATAGTGCCACTTCCTGTGACATTATGAGGCCAGTTACATTCAAACTACCACAGAAGTCAAAGGGGCCCTCACTATTTTCTCATTATGAATGTATGGGGTAGAGGGTGGAGGCACAGGGAAGGATTTATTTGTCTGTGTTTTATAATTATATCATACTGGAAAGATATTAACTCCTAAACTTAAAAGTCCACTCTTCAGCAGTTATTTCAGATGACATTGTGACCGTTTTGGAATGATAAGATACATTGAGCTTGGTTTCACAAGAATAGTTCATGGTCCTAGTTGTCAGGCCTTAAAATAAATCTGTTAAAAATCATAAGACCCATAGCCTCCCTTTTGGGTGTATAATGTAATGTTACTGCGGTAAGGTAGCTGTCAGCAGAAATATAGGGATGGAGCCATAAAAAGTTATTTATAACTCATAGCAAATAGCCAATAATCAGGGAGAATGATGAAAGTGAGAAGGAAGGCTGTGAGAGCAGAATGAAAACAAGCCAGGTAGGAGGCAAACATACATTTTCATGAGATAAAGGGGCTGTGGAATGTTGAACCTGAACAATGAGTGTTCATTCATAACGGGAGCAATTGCTGATGATAACTGCGGCCAGTCAGAACTTTCTAAGCAGCTCATTGATTAAAGGCAGGAATTAATACAGAAGTGCTCATCACTCTCACTCTCCATGCTTCTTCTTTCCTTACCTGTGGGCTTTACATGCTGTGGAAGAGTGGTCTGCTAACATGGGAGAACTCAAGGTTAGCTGCTGTCTTCTTTGGTTTGGATGACAAGGATAGACGTGTTAGAGAAGATGGCTCATTAATGTGGGCCCTGTTGCTCCCTGAGTGTAAAAGACTGGTAGTTCTATCTTTCTTCACCAAAACTCTTGTATTTCTGAATTTCAGGATTCATTCTTTTTATATGAAAGTAGTTACCTGCATCATTTTCTAATGATACACTCTCGACTGCAATAAAATATCAGAATTTTAGAAAATATAAACATGCCACAATGAGCTAAAGAGCTTCCAGTCCTTAAAGAGTTTCAGTTACATTGTGCTGGTGGCATCAGCAGAAACGGTTACTTTATTGAAAAATAATGGCTAGAAGCAGGTTATGTGCCTAAGCGGACAGGAGACTCCAGTCGCTTTCTGTCAAGAGATTTGCAAGAGTTTAAAACAAAGTCAGTCTTTCTGATATTTATTTTGCCTCATAAATTTTATTTTTCATAAAAATGTGTCTTTTATTAGAAAATAATTGGTTTTTCATTGTTATATTAGCTGAACTAATGAATAATCCGTCTCAACTTTAACTTATAATTTGATATATGTTGATCAGTAGTAGGCATATAAACAATTCTTTAAAGTTCTCAACAATTTCTAAAAGTATGAAGGAATCCTGAAGATAGCATTTAGACTAGATAAATGAATGTGAAGCATGATATGTGACTATTTTTACCTTGGTCATTGCCAGATGAAGCCTCTTTTCGGTTGTAAACAGTGTTCAAGCTCTCCGTGCTGTATCAGGCTAAGAACTCTGTTTGCATTGCTGGTGTGTGATCTCCACACTGAGCTGGGGCCTGAGCTTCTGTGCTCATTCCGCAGAGAACAGACTCATCGCTTAAGTGATAAACTGATCCAGTCCACATCTGAACCCAGCAAACCTGGGCAGTGTCCTGAAACAGTGAGTAACATGGGCAGCTTCCCATGATCATGACTTTGCTGCCTCATTGAAAAACATAGTATTTTAGAGCATGTTTGTAGCTTCTCAGTTTTACCATACTGTTTACCCTTCTTTTCGTATGCCTCACACTTTCTCTGCCTATGAGGCTTCAGTTCACCACACAGCATTCTGGCATGTGTTTATGTTTTCTTACCTATTTCCAGATTTCTCCAAATTGCTGCTACCAGAAGGAAGCAATAAACAAGCCTGAACAGAACCTTTAATGAACCAAGGTTTTAAAGGTTCTATTCCCAAGAAGGGAATTCTGAAATATAAGACACATAATCAATTTTATTAAGTGTTGCCAGAGAATCTTCCAGAATGTAAATAAATTATGGGTTTTCCTAGGCAGATCATCAAGAGTCACATTTTACACAGGCAGTGATACTTGGTTTTGTACAACTGTCCAATTTTAGCCTTTGTGAAAGATGCGAGTTCCTAGGAAGCGATTCCTTTCCATTGGTAGGTTCATGGTTCCAGGACTGCCTGTGGCTTCCTGGAGCCCTGATTTTCTCCTTTGCATTACAAGTGCTTTGACTATATCCACCCCCTTGGCCACGGAGTGTCCTTTTTTCTTGTTAGTATTTACTTTTACATCATAATGTCAATCTTTTACTTATAGTACATATATTCTCTTATTTGTTTAAAACTCCTTTAAGAACAGCACAAATTTAAAAATAGAGAAATTTGACTGATTTCCTTTTTATTTTTATAATTTTGCATTCTGATTTTTTAGAACATTTCCAGAAATCAAGAAGGTTTTTTCTGTTTCTTTTTTTTCTTACTTACCTTGGAATTTTGTCTTCAGTTAGGTATTAATTTACCTGGAGTTTCTTTTTATATTTTATCAAGTTTGTGAGTCTGTTTTTCTTCTTTGGTGTCTTTTGACAGAGTTTATGTATTTTTCTCGATTTCTAAAACATTCTCTGTCATTTGTTTAAGTTACTTAATAGGCATTTTTATAGTATTTGTGAAGCAGACATTATTTCTACACAATTTATTATTATTGATTTTTATAAGTTAACCTTGTTTGCTTCATTTTCTTATAATAACTGTTTTAATTGCACTGAGATTTATATACAAGAGACTGCTGTCTGGAAAAGTTAGTGCTGTCTCTTTTTTCTCAATCCTCAGGCCTCTTACCTTTTGCTTCTTACTATTTTAGCCAGAATCTTCAGAGTGTAGGGGATGAAAGAAGTCAAAGGCGGCCTTCCCAGTCTGACTCCATACTTTGACCAGTATCCCTGCTCCATCTTTCTCTTACACACACACACACACACACACAACACATGCAATTATGCACATGTATCTAGCATGCATTAATTCAAATAGATGTTTATTATGGATTTTAAGAAAATTGAAAAACTTAGGAAAATATCTTCTAGTTCTTTGAAAATGTTATGAATACGCTCTCAACTTCAACATTTTTTCTCTTCTTATTGAAACAATGTGATTTTTTTCCACTGACCTGTTTTTCATTTGTGAGTAATTAAACTAATGGACTTTATATTAAACTGCACTCAAATTATTGAAAAGAACTGTTTTCTTTCTTAAATTTAAATAAACTTCAGTTTTGAGGACAGCTTTTAGGCTCATGGCAACATCAAGCAGAAAGATTTTGTCTATTATTTACCTCGCGCTCATGTTCAGAACCCATTAATCTTTGGCTCCCAATCCTTCATCTCCAGCATTGGCATACTGTCATCCACAGTCCACAGAACTGATGAAGCCATGTTGACACATCCACTCTACTCTACAGTCTGCACTGGCTTCATTCTGGTGATGTTCTTTCATCTTCATTTGTGTGGACAAATCTGTAATGACCTAAGCCCGCCATCATAACATTGCATGGAAGGATCCAAAGAAGAAACCTACAAAGCTGCAATCAGGCCCCTGCTCTGCCTATTGTCCTTACCTCCGCATGACCTCTTCTTTGCTTTCATCTGATAAAGACCAACCTTTCTCCACTGAGCACCTGCTTTAGGGGAAGGAAACAGTGCAGGCCTACTGCTCTCTCTCTCTCTCTCTCTCTCTCTCTCTCTCTCTCTCTCTCTCCCTCTCCCTGTTGAATCTGCTGTTTTTGAACCCTCAAGAGTGGATTCTTCCCTAGTTTCCACTTCTTTCTATTTATTCCACTTCTCAATGACTCTCTCAGTTTCATATTTTTTGCTTGATGAATTTTTTATAATTTTTAAGATCCAAGAACAGTTTGCCCCTGTGCTGTTTTACTCTTCTCCAATAGTTTTGGCATTAAGAGCCAGTATTTCATTTTAGTTTTATTCTTGTCAATCAAATTATAGATGGTACTATATTTTCCTTTATTAAACAATAAGCAGAGTGAGGACTCAGTACACTAGAACATCTAGAATTCCAGACACTATCTTAAATAAAATGCAGTAAGCAATCAATGCTCCTAGCAAAATTCAAGGACAGTATTTTTCAGATATAATAAAATTCCATTGCAGAACATGTTGCTATTAACTATAGAAGAACATGCTTTAATCATGGTTATATATTTGCAGTCTCAATTTTAATATGAATTTCTACTATATAAATTTTTCAAGCATAAGGAATATCAATTTCCATTTTCCTTCTTATAAAAAAAACAGCATAAAGAAAACTTCTAAAGTAGTTCAAAAGGAATCTGACTTTAAGTTCAAACACAGAGCACATCCCTATGAACTCTTGGCAAGCCTCAGATTCGGCTCCTCAACACATTCCTACCCCATGCGAGAGACTTAAAGAGTCCATGATCTATATCCTACTTCAGGATTTACAAAGAACTAATAGAGACAGTGAGATGGCTTTTCAGATAAAGGGGCAGACCTCTAAGCCTGACATGAGTTAGATCCTCAGAGCTCACACTGTGGAAGGACAGAACCAATCTCTAAAGTTCTCTTCTCATCCCCCATGTATGCCACCGCTCATACTCACACACACACATATCCACACACCATCAATAATTAATTAATTAATTAGTTAATCAAATGCAGTTTTAAAAATAAAATAATAAATGTGTCTTTGGGGCCTTTTATTTGTAACTTTAGAAAAATGATCAAAATAGCAAAGCAGAGACGTGCATTCCATGATTGTACAGTGGTCAGCGGAAACTGCCTGAATTTTCAATGTAAATCTAAAGCTACTACATACCTTTCAAAAGTCTGATGTAAATTATTGTACAGTACTTATATATTTTACTGTATTTTAAAGTTACATAATCGCTCCCTCATCTCCTCTGCTTATTGCAGAAGAAGAAAATGAGAAACAAACAGCAGATTTATGGCCCACTGACTTGAGAGCTTTATGTGTTTGGACATGTACAATGATATACAATAACATTATTACTGTAATAATTGATGAGTTTTATTCTCATTTTTCATGGGAAAATTAGTTTTGAGAAACACAGGACATAGAAAACCAACCCCCTTCTGATTCTGGCTTAGATTAAAGGGCTTATGTTTGATAACTGAATTTCTTAGAATTGCTCTCATTTTTTTTACTTTTAAGATAATAATATTGTTGAAATAAAACTCATATCCCAGGTAATTCGGCCATTCAATGTATACAAATCAATGTTTTTAGTATATTCACAAATTTATGCAACTGTCATCACTGTTGATTCTAGAATATTTTCATTATTCCATAAGAAACTGTGCCTATTATCAGTCATTCATTACTCATTTCCTCTAACTTACCAACCACAGCAGAGGCACCCACCTGTAGACTCTCTCTGTTGATGAGCTTGCCATTCCCAGACAAATATTAAAAGGAATAGTACCATCGTCAGCTTTTTCTACTTGGCTCTTCTCACTTAGCACAGTGCTTTCAAGCTACGTCCATATGTAGAATATAGCAAGACTTCAATATTTTGTCTTGCTGCCAAATAATAACTCTTTTGTATGGAAATACTATACACTACTCACTGTTATTTACTTTTAATAATCAAGAATAATGCTGTGTAACCATGCAGGTAGAGTATTTTATGTGGTTATATATTTTAATCTGTACTGTATATACACTTAAGAGTAGCATCTCTGGGTTATGTGGTGACCATTTGTCTAAACTTCTAAGGAGCTGTTATAAATTTTATCTGGTGACTTGTTCATCCACGAATAGGTACTTACTCAGAGAAAACGTTTCCTGCCCCCTTGCTATTTTAATCCCTCAACTAGTAGTCACCCAAGAGATCGAAATGAAATAATGAGTAGGTGGAATGATAGATACTATTCTATTGAAGTATAAGGAACTAACTGATCATCTAAGACATTTTGTATATTAGGCATATATCTAAAATTATTTCCCTGCAGGAAAATTTCTAGTTATTCTTTGAGGTGCTTTGCCCAGGAACCATAAGATATACTGATGTGGGATGTCTCTCTGTATGCAGTGAATATGTTTTATTAGCACTGGTTAATAAAGAAGCTGATTTGGACAATAGCCAGGCAGAATAAAGCCAGCCAGGAAATCCAAACAGATACAAGGAGAAAAAAGGCAGAGTCAGAGAGATACCAGCAGCTGCTGGGGAAGCAAGATGTGAGGCAATAAGCCACAAGCCTCGTGGTAAAACGTAGAATAATGGAACTGAGTTAATTTAAGTTATAAGAGCTAGTTAATAATAAGCCTGAACTAATAGGTCAAACGTTTGTAAGTTATATTAAACCTCAGAGTGGTTATTCAGGACCTGGCAGGTGGGAGAGAAACCTCCAGTCACAATATACTGCTCAGGAAAATCCTATCTGAAGAATATGGTCCACATCTATATGCTAGTTCAGATGTGCACTCCAGACTCTTGACCCCAGTGCATGCTGAGCCTATTTCTAAGATGTGGGGAATGCAGATTATCTCTCTTCATTAAACACTGTGTGATAAACCAAAAGAACTGTACACTATTGCCTTCTATATGAAACTGAACACATTAAATACTCATCGAATACTACTTTGTCTTAATATTATTTACCCATGAAAATATATCTCTTATTTTTTAAAAGTAGACTTTGGGGCCAGAGAGATAGTTCAGGGGTCATGAGCATTAGCTTCTCTTCCAGAGGACCCAGGTTTAATTCCCAGCATCCGCACAATAACAAACAACTGCCTGTAACTCCAGTCTCAGAGGATCAATGTCTCTTCTGGCCTCCATGGGCTCTACACACATGTGGTTCACAGGCATAAACGCAGGCGAAACATTCATAGACATAAATTTTTAAAAAATAAATATTTTAAAAAGAAAATTTAAAGTAGACTTTATTGTGTGCATTGACAGAGTACAGCATTTCCAAGGGCTGGTTGAATTAAACATAAATATGTATTTTTAAAATATGTGGCTCCCTTGGTCAGATAAACCACTATTAGAACTTGATATTTGGGTGACCAACCAAATGTTTTTATGTATGTATGTTTATAAAAGTTAGGAAATTTCAGTTTTCAAAATTACCGTTTACTTTGCTAGGTAAAAAGAAGCGTGTGGAAAACAAATCCGTCTTTAAAATTGTAACTGATGCTGCAAGGACAGGCTGCCTGGTCCTTAAAGTATTTCTCCTTCCTGATTACATCAGAAAGTTTTTGGAAATTTCTGAAGATTATCTTTGGCTGCTTAGAAAAGTTGTCTGGTTTATTGATTCATTGATTCTACAACCTTTCTTCTGAAAATAATGTATTATTTCTGAATACTGAAATATGAGCATCAAGATAATGGTTACTGCTAGAAGTGCAGGAAAAATTTATACTTTTTAACAAATTTATTCACTTATTATAAATGTGCTTCTCTCTCTGTATGTGTGTGTGTGGTGTGTGTGTGTGTGTGTGCACATGCATGTGCCAAAGCACAAGTGTACAAGTCAGAGGACATCTTGTCAAAGTAGATTCTTTCCTCCACCGTGTGGGTTCTGGTAATCTAACTCAGATCACCAGTCTAAGTCCATCGGGGAGTAAGGGGTAAAGGTACTTGCCATTAAGACTGATTTTTTTAAGTTTATAAGTTTATGTGTCTTCAAGGAAAAGTTCTAGGAGCATTGTACTAAGTTCTCAGCTAAGATCATCTGACTAAACTGGTAACCTTGATTGTGAAACAAAAACAAAAATCAAAGAACTTACTGAAACCACCTAAGGTCACCACCTTAGCTTTGCCTTTAGAAATGTGTGAGGATGTGAGTAGCAAGGTTTGCCAAGGGACCATGGCCGCTGGCCCTCTACTTTTCAATCCCATGGATAGCTTGTAGGAATCAGAGTGAACATGTACCATCAAATTCTTAATACTTAAAGTAGAAAAGCAGTTTCTAATGAAGCAATGTTCTTTAATATCATTTAAGCTAACAGAAAAAAAAATGGAGTATTTGCATGGTGAAGACCAGCATGAGCTATCTGGAGTCCATAGAAGCAATCTGAGAACCTCAGAAAGACATGTGACTGGAATAGGGAACCACAATTATTGACAATGCAAATAACATTTGGGGACCCACTAATTTGAAATTAAGATGCCATTAAAAGAGACCTTCACCCCTAATCTATCAAAACACCATAGCCAACCAGTTTGTCTGTGAAGGGGAAGCAGAGGAAATGTATTGGGTCATTTGAAATAAAATCCCTTGCAGCTGACCCATGAGAGGTGCTGATAGCTTCCAGATGGAGCCTTGTCCAGATCCCATTGGCCAGATGTTTGGGCCTGTCCAGAAGGATTGTTTTGTATGTAGAGTGGGGAACCATGGAAATAGCACCAGGATTGACCAAGGACTTACCCCAAAACAAGAAAATTCCAGTTAGAGGTGTGGTCTATAGCTTGAAGCTTATTCAATGAACTAACTGGCTGTGGAGTCCAGCTCTATTCTTTCAGAGCTTTGTACCTTCAGGCAAATTAATTAAAGTCTGAGAATTGGTTATCTCATCTGTGGGTGGGATGGAGACAGTAAGAACTAAGGCTCACAACATTATTGTTAGAAATACAAAGGGTAGTTTATTAGCTTTCAGTAAGTGATTCCTGTATGTAATTAGTAAATAACCTCCAGTGTTCTACACTGATTATATGCCTAGAACTCTGCTGTACACTGATTATATGCCTAGAACTCTTGGGTATTGCAAATACAAAAATGGGTGAAAGGCAGTTCTAGTATGAGAGGGAGGGCCTGCTTTTCATCCCAGCCAGCTAGCTTACACCTAAAATAACCACACAGATATTGTATTAATTAAATTACTGCCTGGCCCATTATATCTAGCCTCTTCTTAGCCAACTCTCACGTCTTGATCTAACCCATGTCTATTAATCTGTGCTCACCATGAGGTCGTGGCTTACTAAGAAAGATTCAGCATGTCTGACCTGAGGCTCCATGGCAGCTCTCTCTGCCTGCCTTCTTTCTCCCAGAATTCAGTTCTGTTTTACACACCTACCTAAGCTCTTCCCTATCAAAAGGCCAAGGCAGTTTCTTCATTCAACCAATGAAAGCAATACAAATATAGAAGAACCTTCTACACCATTTCCCCTTTTTCTGTTTAAACAAAAAGGAAGGCTTTAACTTTAACATAGTAAAATTACATATAACAAAACAGTTATCAAATAAGAATTAAAGTTATGATACTTACATTGACTTTATCTTTTATCATAACTAAGGAAAACTATAACTATCTATTCTTCAACTCCATCAAAGACTCCAGAAAAATATAATATTTCCTAAGTAAATAGGAAATAAGCAACTTCCAAAACTCTAGAAATGACAGAGACAT
>LOEQ01008546.1:2515-19403 GCA_001685075.1 Bramus lutescens | reverse complement strand
CTAGAAATGACAGAGACATCTTGCTGCCTGTACAGTCACCCAAAGTTCTTTTGTGCCGTTGGGGGCATCGATCTTCAGCCTACAGGACCATAGTATCCAGCAGACATTTCCATGAAGCAGGAAATTTTAAACACAGTTCGGACACTTTTTTCTGTGTCCTGCAGAATGTCTCACCGACTCAGATGCCCATTGACTCAGATACATGCATGCATAGACACATTTATGAAAAAATTACATATGAAACTCTAACTACTTGTCCAACATAAGATCACTGACATTTTCTAGCCCTCTGTAGATTACTTTACTGATTTTATGAATGTATCAATTATAGCCTGCAGTTACAAAAACACTGAAAATTTTCTGAACAAAATGCACATGGCATCAGCCTTGATGCTGAATAGCCTGGGAAAGGCTGAGATAATAGTTTACCATAACTGAAATCATTTTAAGATTATATGCAATATTCTTATGGGTGAAGTCAGCTTGTAATAATATTTGCCTTGCCTATGTAGTGAACTTTGAGCCACATACTACAGATTTAGTTATCAAAAGAGACAAACTAATTTTAAAACTAAATGGAAAGAGTAGCATACAGAAAAAATCCGATGTGGACATACAAAAAAATTGAATTAAAGAATTAAATTTAGCCTCTAGAGAAAGATACACATTTAGACCCAAGAAATTTACTAGATGCATCTTCTTTTTTCACTACAAGAAGGAAATTTTAAGTTATTGGTGTCATTTTGGGTGGTCTTAGAGAATACCTATTAAAGTGGTCAGTGTGTGTAGTGCTATGTTACTGGAGACATCCAATCCACAGGCGATGGCCTGGCCAGCACAGCTAAAGCTGGATCAGTCACTCTTTCTTTACTCTAGGAGCTCATTATTTACATGAGGCTGAGTGGCCCTTTCTCAGACTCTCAGCCACCCTCTGAACCCTTGCCCGTGTATATTCTCAATGTTCAGTTGATCTGCTGCAATGTTTGGATGTAGAGTTTACAGCAGGCACCAGAGCAGGAGGTGTCAAAACACGACAAGAAAGGCTTTTTCTTGTTTGACTTCTGGCAGGGATCAGAGTGAAAGTGATGGAAGGCTTGGGAAAAAGCCCAAACTTGTCATTGCTTCCAGCCAACTTGGCGGACTCCACAGGTTTAGGGAGTTCAGCTGAGCTTCATGTCCATAAACCTTTGAATACTTATAGAAAAACTAATCTGTCTGAGGTTTTCTGAGGTTCAACACATCTAACTGTTCTGACACCAAACCCCAGAAACAATCAGTTTACCCTCCCTCCCACAGATAACAGCAAAGGGCTTTGTGTTGCAATCATATAGATCAAGAAAAATAGCAAGCTGCCGAAACCCACACTGTACCTGGCCCAACGTGGAAGCACCACTTGCTTCTGCTTTGCGAATATAGCCCCAAATTATGATTTTTCTGTCTGTTTTGTTTCCTGAGTTTGTGTCTTTGCATTTGTTAGAACTATGCATACTAAGGTAGCTACAATGCTACATCATCTTTTGAATGTAGAAATTTCTGCTACCCTGAAGAAGGCTTAGACTGATAGTTTGTTAGAATAAGATTGTTGATTTTATTTTATAAATGAAGTATGTGTGTTAAAAAGCATATATAATATATGTATATTTTAAAGCTACTTAATGATTTAAAAGATAATGGTTCTTTTTTAAGTTTTTGTATTATAATTTGCCTTATTTCAACTCTCAAGTTAAAAAGAAAAAAGTCAAGAAAAGAAAAAAAAAGTGGCCACGCAAGCAGACCACATTGGCTGGCAGTCTGAGACAATGAGCACAGGAGTGACCTGGGAAGGACTATGGGATTTTGGCTACATTCATTGTTTGTATGCTATGCAGTGCTCAGATATTATTCTAAGGCTTTGTAGAGGTCTGCTCAAGACTCTGCATAGATTTCAATTACCCACAGCACACATATTTCCTTGAGAACATTCTTATGGAAACCACATTTCCAACCTTTAAGTTGCTGGTGTTACGGTGCCTATGAAGCTGGCTCGGGACCAGGAACATGTCTCACATCTTACTGCCACATTTCCTGAGTGAACTCGGGGTTTCAGATGTAGCTGGATTTTCTCTGAACTGTAGATAACATTCAAGAGAGAGTAGTCTTACAGTCTGGGAATCTGCAAAAGTCACTCACTCTGAAGAGGGCACTGCCACAAAGCATGATTTTTAGGCCCTCAATGTCCAGGAGTCCCTTTTGGACTTATGTGTCTTCTGGTTTTGTCAGCAAGGCAATTGGCATCCATTCTACAACACATCCTGAATGTCTAAGTAGGTCACCAGAACTCCTCTCTAATGGATAGAAGCATAAAACATTGCGAAAAGGACAAAGGGAGGAAAGATAGATCTTCCAATTTCAAATATTACTTATCTATATTTTTTACTACAACACCCAGCAGGAATGTCATATACTTCAAACATCTAGCAAAAACCAAACTGGAGAATTAAAATATACTCAAAATCCATACTCTAAAAAAACTAGATTTTGCTTCTGTATCAACAACTCAACAAAAGGAAGACTCTGTTGGAAGCTGATATTGTTTATTCCATTGTTTCTGTTTTATAGAGCTCTCTAATGTGTCTATGCATTGGTGTGGCACTTGGGAGTCTATTGATGGAAGTTCAAACATTTTCATGTGAATTGGAAATAAAATTTGCCATGTGAAACAAAATTGGGCAAGCGTTTCTACAAATCAGAATGAGCTCTAGAATTTTAAGGGATTTTAGTGTGCTCTGTGTATATACTCCTAATTAGGAGTAGAGTTCTATAGCCACTGTGGAACATTCCATGGATGCTCTTATGAAAGTTTCTGTACAAATAGTAAAATTAATGTCATGCCCTGTAGTGAACTGTATTTTGAAATCTGTGCCTAACTATATGACAACAGTCCCAGAGTCATCACCATAAAAAGCAAACAGCACCTCATCCAAAATTTCAGAAAGCTAAATATCATTCATTAGTTTGGGATGGACACAGTGATTACATAGGTGCCAGCGTAATGACAGTAATGGCATGGACAAGGTGCTGCAGTGCTGGTGGCCTCTAAGGCCTTCCAAACCCAAAGGAATTTAACTTGAATAGTGTCATTTCTGAAACTGGGGCAGACAGTTGGGCGGAGATGTCAGCAGCTGGCACATCTGCTCATGGGAAAGGTCAGTCACGCCTGTTTGCTGGCAGGGGTCTGTAGCTTTTTCTCTACCCACATCACCGTGCCACAGAACCAGAGCCGGTTCCTAACAGCATACCAAACACTTAATGAACAACTTCATTATTCTTTCAGGAGGTCACTAGCCACAAATCTAAGGAGTTTAGGGAAGAATTTTTACTAGATTTGTTTTAGTATTTTTCCTCCCAGACTTAAACATGGATAAAGACTGTGGTCTTCCAGTTGACCAGAAACATGCAACAGAGCACCAGCATTACACATTCTTTCCTGTGGGGAAAACAAATTAGAAAGCCATACAAGCAAAGGAAAGCCTGCCCAAGGATTTATCTTTCAAGTGAAAATCCTGAAGGGTGCCTGCCTACTCAACAGCAAAGCACAGCACACTCAGGTTGTGGTGTGGGAGGAAAAGAAGAACCGCCATGGCACTTTCAGCTCCTTGGGTGTTAATAGACGAGGAAAACAAAGCAACCCAGAAGACGATGTTTGGATTCTCCATGAGACTCGAGGTGTGTTCTCTCTGTCCACAGAGACTCCTATAATAACAAGAGGCAGCAGCACAGTGACTGATCACAGTGAGCAGCCAGCGGTGGACCAGCTCCCCACATGCTAGCTTTCACACATGCTGAGCAGCCAGAGCTCAGGTATACATGGCAGAATATACTGAAAATAAACTCAAGGCTGCCTGCTTTCGAGGCAAGCTTTCTACAGGAGCAGAGGAGGGAAACTCCCATAATTTGCTTCGTAATTTATTTTTCTGTTATTTATTGTTACTGAGACCAAAACAAGTAAATGAAGGAAACTACCAGACAGATGTGTCACCACTTTATAGCTCACACTTTTTCAGGGTCAAGTTTATCAACCACTACTCACCTTCTTTCATCTTGTAATCATTTTAATTTTGAATTGATAAGACTTTAGTATTGAGTAAGAACCAAGGGGATTGGAAGTACCTGGTTTACACCAATCAACAGTGAAAACAAATGGAAATGGGAGAGGTGGGGGAGGGAAGAAGGGAGGGCGGAGAAGGGAATAGACAGCAAGGGTCACTACGCACAATCCCATAATCAGAGAAGTCATCCAATCAACATTCTTTTCCCACAAGGAGAGCGTCCCTCTAGGACAGTGATGTCCTAGACAAGTTGGGTTAGACAGACACACAATTTATACCCTGCGAAGTGTATTCACTCCAGTAAGTGTCAGAATTCACTCTGCTGAAGTCGTGGACTGTGCAGAGAATTCAGTGTTCCAGAGCAAAGGGGTGCATGAGCGCTGTGCTTCCCGAGAGGAAGTAGGCCTCTTTTAGAAGGCAAGCTCACGAAAAAAAAATATTCAGAAAGGAATTTCATTCTCAGTAAGAGGAAGGAAAAATAACCTCTCCCACGTGTCACAAAATCTTCCAGGCAAGGGAGCCTGGAAGGGATTTGTTTTAGAGAAGAAAATCCGGGTTGAAGAATTGCCGGTGGAACAATGGGGCAATCTCTCAGCCAGTGTGACGTGTATACAGCAAAACATGAGCATCTTTCTCCCAGGGGTAAGGCTGAGCTAACCTGAAGGGTAGATGCGCTATGATTACGTAATTTGGGGGAAATTACACAGCAAATATTTAAAATGAGTGTCAAGAGACAGAGATAAGACATTTAAAAGAAAGAAAACATGAGAAAGTAATAAAAGGTAAAGGTAGGATGTGATATAATTTCCTGGGTCTAAGTCAGAATGCCCCCAGATCTTCATGGTAGGTGAACAGCCTTTCAAACCCAAATAATGCATCATGGAGCGTACAAGTCTGCCTCAGTGGACGCTGAGGGAGGTGGAGCTGAGGTGAGGGAAAGCGAAATTGGTTTCAAGGTTCAGAGCTCCTCTGCTTCCCCCAGAAGAGTTTCCATTGCACATGTCAGTGGTTCCCATGAAATGATTTGGCTTCTGGGACATAAGGCAGCTTGAAAATGACCTGAACTAGCACACTCTCTAGTGGCTATGCAGTTCTCCAGATGCTGTCTGCAGCAGAGCCTCACGGTAGAGTCTTCTTGGCATTCCATCAGTTCAAGTGAAAGAATTAGAATACTTAATTCATCGACAAGCCTGTCTCTCTCATTGCCTGTAAAACCCACTTACAGGGGTATATTAACATAGGCAACTAGAATAGCATCAGCTTCTTTGCTTATCTTGGAGAACCACAAACTGTCGGTGAATATTATTTTAGCTACATCAGCCTTGCAGAGAAAAGCAGATGAACCATTAAATCTACAGTTCTGGAGTTATAGCTTTACTGTGGCCTTCGGCTCACTTTCTAAAAAGAGCGCCTGTGCATCTTTTTCATCAGCCTGATTCTGCCTCATTACCAGATTTCAGATTTTACAAACCCCATACAGCACCAAGACAACTTACAGATATCTCTCTTTGGTATTATCATCGTAGACTTGAGACATTACCACAAGAGTCAATTAACTGAGTACAAACAGACTACACCAGTATGCAAGTGTCAATACTACTGACTAGAAATGTGTCACATGGGTTGAAGTGCACGTGCTTGGCATTTTCCTGTCACCAGGATCATGTACAGCCTTTCTAATATACCTTGTATGACTGTGATGCACAAAATTCTTGTGCATTATGCCATCATCAACTTGTAATAGATTTGTGGCTTGTTTCTGTGCCATAACGAGAGTGCTATATCTAAATCAAATCCACTCATCAGTGTACACGTCCTCGTACCAGTACATCAACATACAATAGACAATCACCCGGGAAATCCTAGGCCTTTGCTAAAATCACACCAGTGAAGTCTTCTTTGGTACCCTCTCTTATTATGGCAAAAACATGTGTTTCAGATTCCAACCACTCACAAGTTATTTCTTACAGAAAGAGTGCAGTGCACATGTCTGAATGATGAGCATATGTTAGCACACAGACATACACATGAATTTATTTTGAGCTAAAATCTCCTAGTGAGACCGTAAAGCATTTGGCCAAGGAAAGTCATAGATGTGCACTTGAAGACATTGCTAATTCGTATAATTAATAAAGCTTGTTCAAAGTGGAAGGTTCATATTCCTATATTTATCTGTAATGTTTCCATTTTAAGTAATAGATTCTTTCATTGTTCCTGAATTCAGATAGTGGATTTCCATTTCTTAAAAATCTCAGGCAGAATCATTGCAGTTTCTGGTCCCTATGCCCTGACATGAAATTACTTTAATATGCCCAGTGCAAAGCATAAAGACCAAAGACATTCTACCAGACAATGTTTACTTTCAAAGGGACTTTTTTGGATACCTGGGCATCTGACAATCTGCTTGGTTCCATGGCAACTTCAAGAATTTCCAACTTGTAAAATATAGGAAATACAAAATGATGGCATGTACATCTAAACAAAATTTGGTATTATTTGTAAGCACATGCTTTTCTTATTTAACACAATATATACCTCTGTTTTACAGTGAATAAAGAATATTAGTATTGACTTGGGTGTGTCTTACGAAGGTGTTTAATGAAAATCAGACTCACACGGCATCATTTTATCTCCAAGAAGATATTTCATCCTGAAATTCATATTGATACTGTCATTTAAATTTTATTTTACTTTTTTATTTTATTTTAAAGATTTTATTAGGAATTTCATACATTGTATGTTGATCGTATTCAACCCTCCCCCAAAGCCTCCCAGATAATTCCTCATTTTATAGTAACCAATTTGTGCCCTCTTTATTTTTTTAACCCAATTTGTAGATCCTATGTATTCCTGGGTGTATGACCTTCCATTACAGCATGATCAACTTACCAGAGGCCATGCCCTTATGAAAAACTAACTCTCCTGGAAGCTGTCAATTCCCAGTAGCACTTCAACTAGTGGTGGCACCTTGTGACTGTCTCCCTGCTTCATGCTGATATTTTGTCTGGCTTGATTTTGTTTTTAGGTCTTGTCCATGCCGTCACAACTTCTTTGCGATTATATGTGCAATTGTGCTGTTATCAGGGCCAATAACCTGTAGATAAACAGATCATAGGGAGAGCATAGTATTAAACTGACTCCTAATGATTTATTGTATACCCACAGTGTAGTTCATCTCTCAACACTTATCAAAGAAACTCTTTTTTGTAGTAGACAAAAAATAATGCAGACACTCACAACTGACCAAAATACAAACAAAGTGTTTGTGTTAGGAGTGTCCAGCCCTAACTGACACATATATTTCATGTCCTCATCTCAAGAATCATCACTGAAAAGCAAGGAATATATTATAAGATCCAAAGACTGAGAAAAACAGGAATGAAACTGAGTCCTCTGGACCTAAAAGACTGCAATAGCCATGAATTAATAGCAGCTCTAATTGCCTGCATAAGATCTGTGCAAGATCAAGCCCAGCAGTACCCAAGAATGAAAGGAGGAAGAGCTCATAAGAGCTATTGATGGTTAATGGCTTCTGGAGAAGGAGAGTCAGTTTCATTTAAAGATGTGCTCCTGGTATGTTGTCAGCCCTGCACTCATAAGTACGTCTGCAATAGAACTGGACAAGGTGAGTTGCAAACACAAGAGGTCATGAATTCAGGAGGGGTAGGAGGTAGGGGTGGATCTTGAAACAATTAGAGAGAGGAGTGGGAATGAATATTGTCAAAATACTTTGTGGATGTGTATGAAATAAATTCTCAAAAAATTAATTAAAAACTGGATCAATAAAGTCACATTTTAAATCTATATGAATAAAATGTTATAATGCCCATGACTTATTCTCAAATAGTTCAAAAACACATTATCAAAATATATGAATATTTGTATAGTAGAAAAAGTCAAACAACAAAATTGGAATCACAGGAAGCATTTTTTTTCAACTTAATAAAGGAAAATCCAGAAAATCCTTTGTTAACAGGAGAAAAAATTAGGTCAGGAAAAGAAGGCAGGAATATAGAGGCAGGAAATGAAGCAGAGACCATGGGGGAAATGCTGCTTACTAGTTTGCTTTCTTACATCACCTAGGGCTCCCCGCTCAGGGGCAGCAGCACCCACAATGTGTTGGGCTCTCCTACATCAATCAGCCAAGAAAATGCCCACACACACTTGTCGGCAGGCCTATCTGATGGAGGCCTTTTTCTCAATTGAGATTCCACCTCCCCAGATAACTCTAACTTCTGTCAAAAACTAACCAGGACAGCAACCAAATTCCAAAGTCACCAAGCATTTGGTTGTATTCTGCCTGTATTTTAAGGTACTAGGTGCTCCCAGTTATATTTGAGGTTATGTTACTCTAATCCCCATCCGTTTCGATATATATCAGTTGTCTTTCTAACATGAGAACTCATGTCCGAGGGACAAGAGCACCACTTTCTATTCCTACAAACCATGGAAAACTGAGACTCAAGCCAGGACCACTGTCTCCAAGAATGAGTTGTGGTCACATTCTGTTGTAATTTCCATCAAAGGAGACTACACTCTTGAATAGACACTCAGTTCTTCTCATAAGAAGGCTGTGGAAAATCACCTTTTCTACAGAAGTCCTAAAATCTTTCAAGAAGATACTACAGTTTGTTTCTCATTATATGTGTCTGCTCTGATTTTTGTCTGAGGTTTGTCTGAGGTTTGCCTCCACTCCCAATATGAGAGTGAAGAAAGCAAATGCTGAGTTCTGGTCCTCCACAGACCTTCCTGGAATCAACCTGAGAGAAATGAAAGCTTAGGAAACGGCTTCTGACTGTGACTTGTTAAGTTTGCAGGGCTCCAAGCCAAAGAGGGTGAAATGGCTCTCTGTATCCTAGATTGCCATCATCTACAATTGGCTCAACACCTCTTTGCAAGTGGAAATTTTCCCAAAATTCCAGTGTCAACAATGATCCCAAATAAGAAGAAAATATCCTTAATCAAGTTTTTGTAATCTTTGCTATCCTGTTCAAGCCTTCATTGAACAAAAATTTTAAAAAAAAGAAACAGAAAAATAAAGGAAAAGAAAGCATAAAACTTGTTGAAAATGAATGTCACTCTGTAACAATCCCTCCATCTTTATTTCTAGAAAGTCAGGCTAGATCATCTAGGGACATCTTTCCATGTTCAGGCTTCTTGGAGCTTGTGCCCAAAGCAACCCTATCATTGTCACCTTTTCCTCCCTCGAAAGGAGCCTCCTTATTTGTCACCTGCTTGTATGCTGCCTTTATCACGCTAGTCATTATATTCTCCACTCAATAGAGAGATAGGTTATGACTCTGCTCTCTCTCATCTCTTTCCCTGATATAAACCATGATGGTCTTGAGTGGGCTTCTCCATCTCAAGTCTCAATAACTCCTCGGCTTGAGAGCTGTCTTTAAGGACCAGGGAAGGGCATCATGAAAAGTTCCTTTTCCTCTATCTCCCCAACCTGCTATAATCTGAATATCCTATACAGCAGCCCTAGTACCACGTGATCCCAGGACCATTCTTCCTCCCAAGGGAGCTATTCCTCTGCCTACCCTCTCCAGGATAACACTTCACTAGAAATCGCCAATGGGTGGGCATGTGCTACTGTGATTCCCTAAGTCCCTATCCTTCCCTTTTGGGGCCTCAGAACTTCCACACAGCATTGAGGGTTTCCCAAGCTAGATAAAGACTTTACTAAATTTGTGGGGACTCAAATCCTAATTGTGACCCTGAATCCCATTTAGTTCATAAAGGAGTGAGCTAGTAATATATTAAAACTAGTTCAATGAGATTTATAGTCTTTACAAGGAAAATTCATTTGCATTTGTGATGTACAGGGATTTTCTACAATTTAAATTTTATTTCTGCAGAGTTATAATATAGCCTCATCAATGGAAAATAATCCAAGCTGAATGTGGTGCATATTTTGAGATGATACCTTAAGGACGTCCATGTTCTTTTATGCTCATTTTCAAGCCTTTCATTAAAGTCTGACAAGAACTATTCCCATTCTATTTCAATTTGTTAGCTTGTGTGCAGTGTGTATTAATAGGCCCACACACCTCTGCTAAAATAGACATTTCTTAAATACAAATACTATACCAAGTCTTTTCACTGTTGTGCCTCCTGAGTGTGGAGCAGTAGTTGCCACATAGTAAACATTAAGTAAACTTTTAAAAATTATTTTACCTTATTTGAATAGATATTTTGTCTGCATGAATGTCTATGTAGCATATGCATTCCTGGTGCCTGTGGACACCAGAGAATCTATTGGATACCCTAGAACTGGATTTATAGACAACTTTAAGCTATCACATGGTTGCTGGGAATCCAACCTGAATCCTTGGGAAATAGCTCATTTCTTTTAATTGCCAAACCATCCTCCAGACCCAGCATGACCTAAACTTCTGATTAATGGGAAAATTTGCTATTTAATCAGCATGTGACATAACTAGATAGGCATCTGAAAATCTAAATCCTCATGGAGAGAATAACAGTTGTTATGTAAATATAACAGAGTCTATAATGTTAAGTTTGCTCTTAGTGTTTTTTCTTGGTTTGGAACTTGAAGCTAATTTTTTTCATTCATTGTAAAAAGTAATACATAGACTTTCTGAATTTACTTATATGTGTGGCTATGAAAATCTTGTCAATCACCAGAATAAAATGCTTTATAACACATGTGGGTTATTTTCTTTAAATAATCTTCAGCAGGTATTTGAGAAGAATATGGTCTGGACATGGGAAACTTTGAATGTTCAATTTTCCTTTCATATAGACTCATTGGCTATTTCTGAGATACAAACATTTCCCTCAAAGTTCATGGCCACTACCAGTCTAGATGCTGACACACTTCATTTCCTACTAGACAAGCTATTCTGTTTAATTACTTGGGTTCCAGGTCAGATGTTAGTGGCTTTGCTTATCCTGCAGTTGGGTTGCCTCCAGGGTATTCCAGTTGCACTTACAAAGCTAATTTGCAATTATTTTCTAAGTTAATTAAATGTATTTTAAGTTTTGTAAAACTAAACATTGTACATTAAATATATTTCCCCTCACACTTCCCTACCCTCCAAATTGTACCACCATATCCTGTTAGTTCCCTTTGTCGCCCTAGACAGATCTACTCTGTCTCATATACACAATATGTATGGCGATATCCATGTATGTGTGTGTAATCTAGAAGCATATGATATTTGTTTTAACTCACTTGCTATAACTGTCTCCCATTTCATCTATTTCTCTGCAAACCGCATGACTTCATTCTTCTTTATAACTGAAAAATAAAATTCTGTTGTCTTGTTGTACTTTATTACCTTTATCAGGTTCTCTGCAGTTGGCCACGTAGATTTGTTTCATAATTTAGATATTATAAATAGTGCTGAAATAAATATCTCTATGTAAGTATCTCTTGAGGTGTGAACCTAGAGTCCTTTTGGTAAATAGCTATCCTGAATGTTCTATTTTCACTGGATCAACTATCTGCTTTGCTGTAAAAAAGGATTTTAATTTCATGAGGTCCTATTTTTCACCTAACTATTTCAGTTTTTTAACTCTTACATTAGGTGTTTGAAGCATTTTGTATTTTTATGTGCCAGGTAATATAAGAATCTAGTTTCATTCTTGTGTGTATACTTTTCTAATTTTCCAAGCATGTTTGTTGAAGATGCTATCTTTTTTCATTATACTTTTGGCATCTTTATAAAAATCCTAGAAGCTATAGCTATATGAATTTATATCTAGATTTTCTATGCTATTCCACTGACTTACACATCTATTTGTGCTGTGGAAAGTCCTCCTGTATATGTGTTGCTTTTATCGGTTAATGAACAAAGAAACTCTTTGGCCTGTGATAGGACAGAATAGAGGTAGGTGGGGATGACTGAACTGAATTCTCGGAGGAAGAAGGCATAGTCAGGGAGATGCCATGTAGCCGCCAGAGAAGACAGATGCCAGATCTTTGCCCAGTAAGCCACAGCCATGTGGCAATACACAGATTAATAGAATTGGTTAATTTAAGAAATTAGTTAACCAGAAATATGCTTAAGTGATTGGCCAAGCAGTGACTTAATTAATATAGTTTATGAGTGATTATTTTAGGTCAAGTGGCCTAGAACAAAGGAATAGCCTCCTACAACATGTTTGTATACGTGGACAAGGCTGATTCTATTACTGTGACTCTGAGGTATAGCTTGAAATCAGATGTGGTAATACCTCCAGAAGTACTCTTATTGCTCAGGATTGCTTTGTGGATATCTCTGGTCTTCTGTGCTTCCATACAAATTTTAAGATTAATTTTTATAGTTTTGTGATGTATGACATTAAAATATTTATTGAGATATCATTGGCTCTCGATTACTTTTGATACAATAACTGTTTTCACAATATTTATTTTTCCAGTCCATAGATTTCTTTTTACATTGTTTAAAATTTCTCACTATCAAGGTCTTTTTTATCCTTAGGTTTGACTTCTTATAAGGTATTTGGAGACTATTTTAAATGGAAATATTTCCAGGATTTTGTCTTAGAACATTTGTTATTGATATAATATATCACAAGCAACAAGATATAAGATGAACATACAAAAATCAGTATCATATATGCATATAATATACATGCATACATATTTCCATCTACTGCATTGAGGTCTATCTTGCTCTTTGTTTGTTTGTTTGTTTGTTTGTTTGTTTGTTTAAAACCCTGACGAAATTGTTGTTATTTATTTGGTATCTCTTTTGTGTTTTAATGTAAGCAGATACAGGCCTCTCTCCTAAACTTCCTTTCTTGTGTCCCAAAGGTTTTGATATGCTATGCTTTCATTTCCATTCAATTATGTGAGTTTTTAATTTTTTTTCTCTTCATATTTCCATTGGCCTAGTCATTATTCAGTTTGTTTGCTTTTTAATCTCTATCAGTTCACATATTTTCTACAGTTTCACTTGCTATTATTTTCTAGCTTTATTCCACAGTAGTCAAGGAAAACACAAGAATTGAGAGCAGCAATAGCAAGAGTTATTATTGAAAGGTATATGTTGAGCCATGTCATTTTGTAGACTTACAATGTTTGGTGTTATCCTAGTACTTTCTTGATTAACTACTATCCTATCATGCTTTATTCTATCCTGGTGTGTTTGCCTTTCTCTTTAGTCTGGAGATATCCTTCCAATACATTATATAGTCCTAGTGACTTAGTCATGCATTCCTCTATCCTCCTTTTATTATGGATTGATTTGTCATCCAGATAGGAAAGTCTCAGTGATTCTAGTAGCCAAAGTTGACAAATGTCATTTCAAGCCCTTCTGACTTTTAAAGTTTCTGTTAAAAGAACAGCTATTACTCTGATATTTTCACCTTTATTGTGAAAATGGTGATTTCCTCTTATGGCTTCCAATAAGCTTTCCTTGATTTAGTAATTTGACTATATTATTATATGGAGATATTCATTTATGACCTTATCTATTTTTCCTTCTAAATGTTTGTTGTACCTCGATAGGTATCTATTTTCCTTGATTGGGAATTTTTCTGATCTGCTTTTATTGAAAATATTTCCATGTTTTTAGTATGAAATTTTTCTGTCTTCTATGCCCCTGATTAAGATATGGTCTTTCCATGATATTCTATAGCTCTCGCATGTTCCAAGATCACTTTTTTATTGTAAATATGTCTTTTTCATTGACTCTACTTTATCTTTAGCTCCAATATTTTTGTCTTCCCTTTGGCCCATTTTATTGAAGAAACTTGCAAGGAACATTTTCATAAAATTTACTTAACTTATCATTTAAAGTATTTCAAATTTTTCTCAAGTATTTCTGTCTCTCAAGTGAATTCCATTTTTACAGCATCTAATCACTTCTTTGTACTATTCAGCTGTTTGTATTTTTATTATTTATTTAGATGTTTGTGAATTCTTTGATTTATTTGAGTAAAAATTTTGGTAAATAACCAGAAGTACTCATAGAAGAAAAGAAAGTAGAAAGGGGCCTAAGGATAATTAGGAAGAAACAAAATCCGTAAAGGTGGCAGGAGGGTAGTAGATACAGGTGCTATCAAGATGTAAATGGAAAAAAAGTGAAAAGAGCAGGTGTAACTGGGGAGGAGATAGGAAGGATAATTCAGGGGGAAGGAGGGATGTATATCACTAAGGTTGGTTTTAAAAAAAAACATAGAAAAGCATTATTTTATAAGTTCACTTAAAATAAATATGATATATATGCGTGTGCTTGTATATATATGAAAACACTCTTTCAAATTATTTATCTGCAATTTCAACTAACTCAATCTTGATGTGGATAATCACTATAATGTTGGCAATTTGAGGAGGAAACATATTGCCCTGGTTTCTCTTGTCTCTTGTATTTTCTCTTTGAGATTGTGCATTTGGAGATTACGTTATTGCTTGATTTTTTTTAATTAGGCCACTTTCATTCTTCCAATGGAAGGGGTCTCAGTATTCAAGAACTCGGTATCGTTTTCCTCTGTTAGACTCATATCAGGACACCAAGTTTGACTCATAGTACTTCCTTGAGAGTAGAATACTGTCTGTAGCAATAATCACTACCAAGAGCTATGTCCACTGTGAAACCATAGCAACAGTTAAACAGAAACCATCACTCTGGAAAAATTAATCTCTCTAGGAAGTGAAGTGCCACTAAGAGTGCTGTGTGCACTAACATATTAGTTACTGAAGGTATAACTGGAATGTGGGCAAAAAGCAGAATATGAATAAGGATTAGTAATGATTGACAGAGGAAAACATACAGTAGGTCACATAAGTAAAAGTGGGAGCAGTATCAAAATGAGAGGTAGCTGATGTGGTAGCTTTGGCTAAAGGTAGACTGAAAATAGAGAACTAAAGCTTACACTCAGGAGGCTGCAGACATGAGTCTGTAGTCAAGGGCATTGGCTACTCTTCCTAATTCCCTAGGTTCTATTCTAAGCACCTACATAGAAGTCTACAACTGAAATCTATAACTTTAGTTCCAGGGGGATGGAGTGATGGCTTCTTCTGGCCTCCATAGGTATCAGGCATACAAGTGGTGCAGAGACATGCGTGAAGACAAAATACATATAAGATAATAATCTTTAAAAATAAGAAAAATATAATCAAATACATACCAGTACCAGCTTTCAAATTGCTGAGATACTGGGACCTCACAAGCCAGGCCATCCTATGCTATTTGGAAGAAGAAGATAAATAAGGAAAGAGTAAGGAAGGAAGAAGAAAGTGAGGGAAGAAATGGAGGAGGAGAAATAATAATAATATGTAATAAAAACATAACAAGCTAGATTGCTAGCTAAATGAATATTAAATAAAGGAGAGACATTGTGAAAGGGCAGGAGCTCCAGTGTATGAATACTAGCTGGCCTGTTTGCTGATTCAACTTTGAATCTCTCAGTATGGTTTTCTCTGATGGATGAGAATTCCTTGGGATGTCTAGTCTCAAGTGCTGATCACAGCACTGGGGAGTCCTGTGTCACATCTATGTCTTTCTTTGGAAGATTGGCTTACAGATGCAGGTCTGGCCTGTGGGCAGTGCCCCACAGATGGAACCTTACTTAGGAGGAGCAATAATCACTGGAAATCCTTTAGGAACCTGCTTGGAAAATTCTGGGCCTGTCTATATACAATCCTTTCCATTGTCCTCCTTGGAACTTGTGGGAAAGTTTCCCTACAGACTCGAACCCTCACCAGATTTCCAGAAGTTCTGATTCCAAGTTCTCTGGAGCCTAGCAATATTCTTCTGGACAGATAAAAATGAGTGTATCTGTGGTACTTGCTCTGAGTTTCACAAGAGTATGGTACATAGAGGGTCTCAGACTATGTGGTCTCTATAATAACAGAGGACTTTTTGAAATACCTTTATCATTATTCCACAAAATGCTTAGTGTCAGTTGGTAAGCACCTAGCACCAACGGGTAGTGTCTATCTGCTGGTACCAGTGCTTCACTGGGTACTCATTCTTTTTCTGATCTTTAAGATTACTGACAGGATGAACCCTTCTTCTGGCTGTGGCTGGCCCTCGGAGACTGCTGTCTGTGTTCCCTTACTCTGGGAGCAGGCAGCTCTCCACAATATGCCTTTTTCTGTGAGGTACTAGAATTTCCTTGCTGTTTTGTAAATTTAGCTTTGCTATTTCAACAAGAAGTATTTGGGAATCAGTCACATCTTTTGATACCTGTTACCCAACTTTCCCCATTTTAATTTCTGGAGAATCATGAAGACTGTGCCTGAATGCCATCCACAACCTTTAAAAAGAAATAGCAGTGGGCAGTGGTGGCACACCCTTATTTCCAGCACTTGGGAGGCAGAGGAAGGTGGAGCTATGTGAGTTTGAGGCCAGCCAGACCTATGGAGGGCATTCCAGTACAACCAGATTGACACAAAGAAACCCTGTCTCAGAAAAAAGAAAGTAAGTTAAAAAAAAAGAAGAACCAGTACTTATAATATGAAGCAACAAGCAAAAATTCTCTTTCCAAAAGATTATCCATGTTGCTACCCCCAAAATAAATTTTAAAATTTTTTCCCTAAGAAATTATCACTTTAAATTCTTCATCTTGCTAGATTGAACTTATGGATTCAAGGTTTAAAGATCTAAATTCTGGTTTTAAAAGGTTTTTTTTTTAAAAAAGACGGAATTTGTCTCTATCTCCATCCATCGCCGGATGAAGGTTCTATGGTGATATGCAAGGTATTCATTAGTGTGTCTATGGGAGAAGGCCAGTTCAGGCACCTCTCCTCTGCTGCCCAAGGAACAAGCTGGGGCCATCTCCTTGGACACCTGGGAACCCCTCTAGAGCCAAGTCTCTTG
>LOEQ01008545.1:25539-40866 GCA_001685075.1 Bramus lutescens | reverse complement strand
CAACCACACTGAACCTGATAGAAGAGAAAGTGGGAAGTAGCCTTCCAATGCCTGGGCACAGGGCACATGTGCATAGGCACAGGGCATGGGCACAATGCATAAGCACTTCATAAATATAACACCAGTAGCACAGACACTGAGAACAACAATAAATAAATGGGACCTCCTGAAACTGAGAAGCTTCTGTAAGGCAAAGGACACAGTCAATAAGACAAAACAGCAGCCTATCGAATGGTAAAAAATCTTCACCAACCCCACATCAGACATAGGACTGATCTCCACAATATACAAAGAAATCAAGAAACTAGACATCAAAATACCAAATAATCCAATTTAAAAAATGGGGTATAGATCTAAACAGAGAATTCTCAACAGAAGAATTTCAAATGGCAAAAAGACACCTAAGGAAATTCTCAACATCCTTAGTCATTAGGAGCTGTAAATGAAAACAACTCTGAGATACCATCTCACACCTGCCAGAATGGCCAAGATCAGAATCACCAATGACAGCTTATGCTGGAGAGGATGCAGAGTAAGTGGAACACTCCTCCACTGCTGGTGGAAATGCAAACTTCTACAGCCACTTCGGAAATCAGTATGGCAGTTTCTCAGAATGGAAATCAGTATGGCAGTTTCTCAGAAAATCTACCTCAAGACCCAGCAATACAATTCTTGGGCACATACCCAAAGGATGCACATGCATGCCAGAAGGACATTTGATCAACTGTGTTCATAGCAACATTATTCGTATTATCTGGAACCTGGAAACAACCTAGATGTCCCTCAACCAAATGATGGATAAAGAAAATGTGGTACATTTACACAATGGAGTACTACTCAGCAGTTAAAAAAAATGACATCTTGAAATTTGCAGGCAAATAGATGAAACTAGAAAATCCCATCCTGAGTGAGATAACCAGACCCAAAAAGACAAACACAGTATGTTCTCACCCATAAGTGGATATTAGACATAAAGCAAAGGATAATCAGCCTATAGTCCATGACCTCAAAGGACCTAGATAACAAAGTGAACCCTAAGAAAGACATATATGGATGTCCCTGGGAAGGGGAAATAGACAAGATGTCCTAAGTAAATTGGGAACATGGGGCGGGTGGAGAAGGGAGGGTAGATAGGATGGAGGAGGAGGTAACAAAAGGGGGAGGAGAAGATGAGGGAGTGGGATGGTCAAGATGGAGAAAATATAGAGAGGGAGAGCAAGGAAAGAGATGCACTGGGCCAAGTTCCCAAAGTCCTGTTGAAGAGAGGGAGGAGTGATAATATGAACCAAGGGATCAAGACCATAACGGGAACACCCGCAGAAACAGTTGACCTAAGCTAGTGGGAGCTCACTGACACTAGGCTAACAGCGGGGAAACCTGTACAGGACCAAACTAGGCACTCTGAATGTGGATGGCAGTTGTGTGGTTTGGCAGTCTGTAGGGCCACTGGCAATGGGACCAAGATTTATCCCTAGTGCATGAACTAGCTTTTTGGAATCCATTCTCTTTGGAAGGATATCTTGCTCAGCCAAGATANNNCTTTGTCCTGTGTCAAAGCAATATGCTAGGCTTTGTTGACTCCCCACAGAAGGCCTTACCCTCTCTGAGGAGTGGGTGGGGGTGAGTTGGCAGGAGGGGGGAGGTGGAGGGAGCAAGAGGAGAAAATGGAGTGGGAACTGGGATTGGTATGTAAAATGAAAAGGATTGCTTTTAAAACATATAAAAATAAAGAAAGAACATGAATAACTTCTAAAGCCCCATAGTCTTTACATCCAAAGTCTTTTCATCACAATCTAACCAAAGCAAAACAAAATCCCCATCATCTGGTGTCTGAGATCTCCTCCTAATCTTCTGGTTACCTCTCTGCTCTGCCCTCTGCAGCACACACAACTCATCTTTTAGGCTCCAGCTTGTTCTACTCTACTGTGACTGTTGTTCTTGGAGGTCTTCCCATGGTAGTTACATCTCCAAAACACTTGGGTCTTCTGCTACATCTGGACTGTGCTTTCACCAATGGCTTCTCATAGGTTCTCCTCATCGTGCCAAACCTCAACTTCTCTGCATGTCCCCTTCAGTGCTGGGCCTGTAACTGCCCCTGAGGCTGCCCCTTTACCAATGGATTTACTTGGCTTCTCATAGTACCAAGCTTCAGCTATTCTCTATGACCTCTGCATGCCTTCAAAACCAGTACCATCTGGGTGACATTTATACATCACTAAGTCTGGCTGCCAGCCAGTAGAACCTTGATCACCTCTGAAACACAGTTTCTCTGTGCTCTCAGGAAACACTTCCCAGAAGATTTCACCCCAGTGATGCTGGTTTCTTCTTAATCACTGCTAATTTCTTAACTCCAGCCAACAAGCATCCAGTATCCCAGCAAAGCAAAATTTTGCTTTAATAGTTCTTGTGTCTTGTTAATCACATCGGATTTTTCAGTCCCAGCTAACCAGAAACATAGGATCTTAACTCAAAATAACAAATAGCCCTGATAGAGTCTTTAAACTTTCCTCTGAAATTTTGCCTGTGCCAGGTCTCCATCCTCTTCACTTTTCTCAATATTCTTATCTTCCAAGTTCCCTTAGAACATCCCAGTGAGGTCTCAAAACTTAGTGGCTTTTCTAGCCCAAAGTTCCAAAGTCCTTCTACAATCTTCCCCAAAACATAGGCAGGTCCATCACAGCAATATCCCACTCCTGGTACCAATTTGTCTCAGTTAGGTTTCTGTTTCTGTAAAGAGACACCATGACCACAGCAACTCTTACAAAGAAAACACTTACTTGAAATGATAACTTACAATTTCAGAGATTTAGTACATTATCATCATGATGGGGAGCACGGTGGTGTGCAACCAGACCTGGTGCTGGAGTTGACAATGTTACATATTGCAGGCAACAGGAGGCCAACTGTAAGTAATGCTAAGAGAATCTTAAGCAAAAGAGACCTCAAAACCTGCCCCCACAGTGATGCACCTCCTCCCTCCAACAAGACCATACTCCTAATGGTGCTACTCCCTTCAGGGGACACTTTCTTTCAAACCACATTCTACTCCCTGGCCCCCACGGACATATAGCCATATCATAGTGCAAAAAACACTTCATTCACTCTAACTTCAAAAGTCCCCATAATCTATAACAGTCTCCAACTTGTTTTAAAATCCAAAGTCTCTTCTGAGACACATGGCAATCTCTTTACTGTAATCCCCTGTAAAGCTCAAAATCAACAAACAGATCATATACTTCCAACATATAATGGCACATACATTACTGTTCCAAAATGTAGGGAAGGAAACATAGTGAGGAAGAACTGGACCAAAGCAAGACCCAAAACCATCTGAGCAAACTCCAAGCTCTGAAGCTCCATGTCTGATGTCAAAACACTCCTCAGGCTTCCAATTCTGTTCAGCTTTATTGACTGCAACATACTTCTTTCTCTTGGACTGGTTCCACCCCCCTGTTAGCAGCTCTCTTCGGCACATATCCCACAACTTTGGCATCTTTAACATCTTGGGTTCTCCAAAGCAATCCAGTCTTCAGCTTCACAGCTTCACTCAACGGCCTCTTTACTAGGCCTCAATTCAGGGACACCCCTAACACATGTCTGGCCTCCACAGCTTTATTCCATAACTCCTTTATTCTATCCTTAATTCTAAACCCAGAGCCATGCGGCTAAAGCTGCAGAGTTCTGCTGTTTGCTGGCGCAGAAATATGGCCCTCTCATTCAACCTCATCTTCACCAGGTTTCTGTCTTTCTCTGCCTAAACTTGGTTGTCCTAGAACTTTCTCTATAGACCAGGCTGGCCTCAGACTCAAAGATCTGCCAGCCTCTGCCTTCCCAGTGCTAAGATTAAAGGTGTGCCCCACCACACCCAGTTCTAAGCTTTTCTTTAGTTTCTTTCCACAAGAACATTTGAATCGACCCACCGGGTGGGAATACAGTGGGAGGGAAATTTCCATTTCTTAATCTGTTTATCTCCTTGAACACGGGATTTACCTTCATACCACTTCCTGGTGCTCTTCTCAAAATTTACTTTTTGTAATTTACTCTGCTCAGTTTGCTCCTTTTCTTTATAAATTTCCACTAGAGTTACCACTAATAGCCACACAACAGAGTCTATACTAGTCTGTTTGTGATTCTTCTGCCAACAGAATTAATCCAAAACGCTGAAGTTTAGTTTCATGCAAACTGTTCAGACAAGGGCAAAAGGCAGCCACTTTTCCACTAAAATATCACAAGAATGATCTCTATGCAACATACTAAAATTCTTCTCCTCTGAAACATCTTGAGTGAGGTCCTGACAATGCAAGTAATTCTTAGTATCTCTGTTTTCCATTCTTCTATTATTATGGCCCATTAAGCAGTTCTTAAAGAATTCCACTGCTTTCATAACGCAAAGTACTAAAGTCTAAATTCCTTCAAACAAACACATGGTCAGGCCTATCACAGCAATACTCCAGTCCCTGGTACCAGCTTTTATCTTAGTTAGGGTTACTATTACTGCCACAAAACACCATGACCAAATGGCAAATTGGGAAGGAAAAGGTTTATTTGACTCACACTTCAGCATTGCTGTTTATCTCTAAAGGAAGTCAGAACAGGAACTCAAGCAGAGCTGGAACCTGGAGGCAGATGCTGATGCAGAGGGGTGCTGCTTATTGGCTTGCTTCCCATGGCTTACTCAGCCCACCTTCTTATAGAATCCAGGACCACAGCTCAGGGATGCCACCACCCACCATGTCCCCCCATTGATCATTAAATGAGGAATACCTTACAGAAGAATCTCATGGAGGCATTTCCTCCACTGAGGCTTCTTCCTCCCTGATGGCTCTGGTTTGTGTCAAGTTGACACACAAAACCAGCCAGTATAGCATCGTTCCAAAGATGTAGAGATGGTTCAATCCACATCAATCAATAAATGTAATCTACCACATAAATGAACAGAGCTACATGGTCATCTCATTTGATATAGAAAAGATCTTTGGCAAAATTAAACATCCTTACATGCTAAAAATCCTGAAGGATTTAGGCAAACAAGGTACATATCTCAACATAAAAAGGCAATTAACAAACCTCTAACCAATATCTTGATAAACAGAGAAAACCTCAAAGCATGTCCAGTAAAATCAGAAAGACAGTAAGTTTGTCTACTTTCCCACTTTCTGTCCAATATGGTACTTGATGTCTTATAACAATAAGACTACTGAAGGAAATCAAGAGGGTACAAATGGGAAAATGGGAAGTTAAACTATCCTTTGTAGATGATATATGATTTTATACATTAAAAAAACCCAAGGCTTCACCAGAAAAAGTCTATAGCTGATAAATACATACAACAAAGCAGCAAGGTATGAAATTAACATGTAAAAAATCAATATCTTCACTACATACAAATGACAAAGACACAGATAAACAAACCAGGAAAACAGTACTATTAGCAATCACCTAGAAATACCTTGGAGTAAATCTAACCAAGGAAGTTAAAGGCTTACATGATGGAAAATATAAGATGCTGAAAATAAATTGAAGAAGATACCAGAAGATGAAAGGTCACTCCATGCTCATGGATTGGCAAGATTAATATTGTGAAAATGGCCATACTGCCAGAAGCAATCTACATAGTCAGTGTAATCCCTATTAAATTCCAAAGCAGTTCTTCATAGAAATTTAAAAAAAATAATCTTAAACTTCATATGGAAACACAAGTGACCTAGGATAGCCTAAACAATCTTGAGCAATTTAAAAAACAACTCGCTGGAGGTATTACCATCCCAGATTTCAAGTTATGCCACAGAGATATAATAATAAAAAACAACATGGCACTGGCATAAAAACTGACCCGTTCAGCCAGGTTTGTAGCACATCCATTTAAAGCACTCAGGAGGCAGAGGCAGGTGGATCTCTGAGTTCAAAGCCTGTATATTCTACAGAGGGAGTTTCAGGGCAGCCAGGGCTACATAGAGAAACCCTGTCTCAGGGGGGGAAAGCTGACTCATTCAATAGATTAGAATCTAGGATGCATACATAGGCTCACACTCCTATAACCACCTAATATAGTTTAAAAATTTATTTATTATTACAGTGGTCTGCCTTCATGCATGCCTGCACATCAGAAGAGGGCACCAGATCTCATAGACGGTTGCGAACCACCATGCAGTTGCTGGAAATTGACCTCAGGACCTCTGGAATAGGTGCCAGTTTTTTTAACCGCAACCATTTCTCCAATCCCAAGTCATCTGATTTTTGACAAAGAAATGAACAATACACACTGGAGAAAAGGCAGCATCTTCAAGAAGTTGTCTTGTCAGAGGATCAACCTGGGTAGCTACAAGGAAGAATAGAACCTGTTGATCCTTACCTCTCAGCCTGCATCAAACTCAACTCCAACTCCACTAAGGGCTTCAACATGAGACCAGATAGCCCAAATCTAATAGAGGAAAAAGTGGTGAATACTTGATCTCATTGACACAGGAAAGGGATTTCTGACAGACATTCAGACCAAGAATTAATAAGTGAGACCCCATGGGACTAAAATGTTCTGTACACAAGGAATGCCATCACTTGAGTGAAGAAGAAGAAGACCACAGGATGGGAAAGAAATATTGACTAGCTATACATTTGATAGAGGACTTGTATCTAGAATATTTAGAACACTAAACATCAAGAAAACAAACAACCCAATAAAAAAATGCAGCATAGAATTATAAAAAGTTTTCCAAAGAGGAAATATTTTTAAATATTTTAAATACGGAACATTTTTTAAAACATTTAACATCTTTAGCCATCAAGGAAATGCAAATTAAAACTACTTTGAGATTTCCTCTTACATGAGTCAGAATGGCTATGAAAAAATTGACAAATGCTGGCAAGGACGTGGGAAAAGGGAAACATTTATTTGCTGCTGGTGAGAGTGTCAGTTTGTACAGCCACTGTGAAATTTCTCAGGAAAATAATAAAAATAGGTCTACCACATGATCGAGCTTTAGCACTCTTGAGTATATACCCAAGAGATACAGTAGTCTGCTGTTTTAGTCACGGTTCTGTCGCTGTGAGAAGACACCATGACCAAGGTAACTCTTATAAAAGAAAGCATTAAATTGGGGACTTGTGTGCAGTTTCAGAGGCTTAGTTCATTATCATCATGGCAGAGAGGATGGTGGCAGATAAGTGTGCTGTTGGGGACGTAGCTGACAGTTAAATCCTGTTCTGTAGGCAGAGAAACGCTGGACCTGGCAGGGGCTTCTGAAACCTCAAAACCCATCTCCAGAGATAGACCACCTCCAAGAAGGCCACACCTCCTAATCCTTTTAATCCTCTCAGAGAGTTCCATTATAAATTTAAATAAGTATTCAAACCACTACATCTTCTATAGAGATGCCTATTTATCCATGTCCATTTCTGCTCTATTGGCAATAGCCAGGAAATGAAAACAGCCTTCTCGTCCATCAGCTGATGAGCAAATTTTAAAACTGTGGCATATTTATACAATTAAGGAGAGGAATTTGTGAATATTACAGGTAAAATAACACAACTTGCAACCATCTAAACCAGACCCAGAAAGACAAACGTGACATATTATCTCTCATTTCTAGTTGTTCTTGATATTTACATTTCGCTTGGAATATCCATAGAGGTCAGGAAATCAGCAAGGAGCCATGCAGTATAGAGGTCAAGGGAAGGGAGATAGAAAGGAGTGGTATAAAAACTCAAAGAGAATTAATAAACTAGGAAAGTTAAATTTGGATGGGAGATGAGAAGTAACATAGAGAAAGATAAATAACTCAAAAGACCATTCGAAAAAGTCACATGGAAACCTACTGTTACTGTAGAAGTTTCCTATGTATAGTACATGTATATGAATTATATATAATTAAAATGTATATGTATAATCAAAATATGTTGTAACAAAATAATATAAAATTTAAAATTATATACATGTAATTGAAATGTAGCTACCCTATAACAGGACAACAATGACCCTACTAGACAGCAGAGACAAAAAAATGAAACCCCAGTGCTGCACAGGAATAGCCTTCATCTTTTGAAGATGTTGGCCAGTGAGGTCCTATAGACCTCAATTACAGGCAATTGTGACTGCTGTTGGTTACCTTCCAGAACTTGACAGTAAGACCCTATTACTGAGGACACCATGTACTTGAGTTATAAATCATGAAGATTAAACTGGTGCTTAGCTTGAAGTTTAAAACCTACTGGAGAGCTACCATGGTGCTGGAAGGTGCTAGCCACGCTACTGGAGAAAGGAAATAAACGGCTGGGAACTACAATAATGATTTGCCTGGAAAGTCATGCCCATGGGTGCATGAACATCATGGAGATGGCCAGCCTCCTTATTATTAGGCTTAGTCCCACTCCACAAGAAAGAAAATAGCAATTTTGGCTAACAGCCTGTGACTAAACAGGTCATAGTCTCAAGGCAAGAACCTACTGCTATTATTTTGCTATTTAGATGTAATAGTAAATGGACTCCTAATGATTTCTTGTTATACCCATAGATTAATGCATCTCTCAGCCCTCATCAGAGAAGCTTCTACTTTCTTGATTAACACAGAAACTTACAACTAGCAAAGGCACCAAAAATAAGAACCTATGGACTGCTCCTCCCTAAATGGAACATCTATTCTGCACCAAATGTTTGGGGATCATCGGGAAAGAGGAAGCAGAGTGTGAGAGCCCAAGGCAATGAGTGGATACAAGCGAACAGTGTTCTCTAGACAAAACAGGGAAGTTGCACTAGGAACTCACAGTGGTTATGCGGCATGCACAAGCCCATGCATGCTCGAGCCAGACCGAATCCCAGCACAGAGAGGGGAGGTAGACATGAAATCCCACCCCTAGCCAAAGAGCTATTTGGAAGGGGAGAGTCAGTTTTCTCTAAGAATATTACCACTGGTAGGTCGACCCCACTCCAGGAGCAGCACATATTAAAGTTGATGGATGTTTCTAAGGATGTGAAAGTAAATGGAAAGAAAAGGAGAGGTTATCTGTGAGGTGTTGAGGGAAAGGGTGAATATAGTCAAAACTCACTGTACAAAATTCTCAATGAACTAATAATTATTTTTTTTTAATTTTTTAATTATTATTTTTAATTAATATTTCTAGAATCAAGCTTGTCTGCTTTGGTAGGGCTCTTCTTTTTCAAACTTTTGTTCCATCAGTGCTAAGAGCCTGTTGTACAGTGTTGGCCACATTCAGGGCACACTTCCCATTCCAGTGCACTTACACAAGTCACAGGTCTCTAGAAACACCTTCAAAGATACTTCCAGAAGCATAAATAATTTATTGATACTTTTGGCCTCTCTTAACCCGGTTGTGTTAATGAACAAAAAGTCCTCACATTTTATTAAGAGATATGCATTATAAAAATTTTAAGTTATGCCAAGTGGTGGTGGAGCATGCCTTTAATCCCAGCACTCAGGAGATAGAGGCAGGTGGATCTTTGAGGTTGAGGCCAGACTGCTCTACAAAATGAGTTCCAGGACAGTCAGGGATACACAGAGAAACCCTGTTGGAAGGAAGGAAGGAAGGAAGGAAGGAAGGAAGGAAGGAAGGAAGGNAGGGAGGGAGGGAAGAAGAAAGAAAGAAGAAAGAGAGTGTGTTCTGAGAAGAGACAAGGAGAAAACACTTGGAAATAAGAAAAGGAGAAAACACGTGGCAATCAGAAAAGAAGTTGTTACTGGGCATCTAAAAAGAATGGAGAGCAGAAAAATGGTGCCAAGAAGAGCAACAGCCACACTCCAGCTTCACTAGAAGCCCCCAAGTAGGGTGGGGTAGAATGGAAGTAGGAACTGAAGCTACAACACCAAAGTCACCTGAAGCCTCGGGATAGCAGACAACAATCTATGTCTAAAAGAGAAAGTGGTATTAATACAAATTATATAAGTATAGAAAAGCATAAAGATTTAATCTGCATACTAATATTGATATATTTCCCTGATCATCTTTGGCTTTCAACCATGACCAAAACACTGATGTCATTTCCTCCAGGTTATCACTATTGTTCTGTGATTAGCTGGCCATTGAGCAGAAAGGGAACTTTTGAGTTTCTTCGAACAGCCCAGCTGCTAACTCTGCTGCTGAGAAACTTTGTTTTAGAATCTGTTGGGGTTTCTTCATAAAAAAAAAAAAAGTATGCAAACTTCTTTAGTTGGTTTGCTTAGGTTTTCCTTAATAATATTTTAAATTATTCATATAATTACAGACTTAAAGTTTACATGTTCACAAAAGTCCCCATTAGAAAATAAATCAATAATATACATTATAAAAGTCTCAAAAAGGTAAGGCATCTTGAACTCAGTGGACATCACTACATCTCACATTGCTAATGCATCTCATAAAAGTAATAATGGCTGAAAACTCAGGACTCTGGGAACATAAATGTCATGAAATAACATTCAAATAAAAATAAAAAATGAGAAAATGAACAATACCAAAGATATAAGAAAATCACAGGGATTATTAAGAGCAGCATCTAGGGGAATTTTAGCTCCAGATAGGGTACAGTACAACTGGAGTATAGATGCTAGGTTAGCAGTAGGTACTCCTGCTAATTAACACGCTTTTCCACTTAGGGAGAATACTGCACCACCCTCCTCCCGACAACAAACACAATACTAAGGACACAAGAAGCATTTGCTGCACAGCCTATTTTGCCTTGTTCTCTAGCAAGCCTTCCCTCCGGCCCTGGCTAAGCTGTCTATGGCTGATGGGTTGCACAATCACCTCCACTGAGGTCTCAGAGTGCTGAACCCACTCCAAAGTCAGGAAACCGCTACTTTCTCCAGCCTCAGGCCTAACTCTTCGCACTGTTAAAAGGAAAACATTGTTCGTTCCCAGAGTGTTACAACAGCTCAGACTTGGAGGCAATCTGGCAAATGACAACAGAGCAATTCCAGCTCCTTGGATGTGGGGAACTCTGTCCCTAGTCACGCTAGCTTGTTTGCACTGATATTGTGTATTCTGGGCTTTTGTTTTACTTGGAAAAGAATTTGGGGCTTCAGTCAAGACCACTGGTTTTAATGAAAAGTAGTATTAAATAGCAGATATTTATTCTACAAATTTTTAGTTTGGGATCTTTTTAACTGGAAATAAGAATTTAGCAATGGCCTGGCATCATTTTTTTTTCTGTACAAAAGCAAGAGAAAATTTACAGGAAAGAGTCCTTGAATCAACTCCCATCTAACTAGTTTTAGAGGTATTCATAATGTCCTATTTGCTTTAAACCATGTGGCCTAAGGGTTTATGCTTGCTGAGTACCATTCTTCTTTGAGTGTAAGGGAATGGGAAGTCAGAGCACCAGGCCTGACATGTGACCTGTCCCGGGGTGGAGGAACCAGGATCCAAAGGATGTTCCTTTGGCACCTCTGTGGAATGTGACCTCTTCCCCATAATAACTGTTCTGGTGTAAGAGTGTCCATGTGACTGGGATGAGAAAACCAGGACAGATCCCAGGGGAGACCAAATATGCCATAGAAGACAGAGAGAGGTCAAGAAAGCACAAAGAGTCTGGATAGGAACACTGCAAACATCAATGTCCAGAATCACTCGAATTAATTTATAAAATAAAAGAAAATGTATCCAAACAAATTTAAAGCTAATGTTCTGAAATTCCTAAGTTTGCACATTATGTGGACCGTAGAGAAGAAAAGCCTACTAAACTGTTCAATTAAGTGATCCAAGTTACTTAAGAACATACAGCCTAAACACGCTCTCACATGGAGGAATAACAACTCTTAGAAAAGCAGTAAGTCTTTAGAATGCCGATGTATCAAGGGAGAAAAGGAGCTAACAGAATAGGAAGCGAAAGCTGGAAAGGGAGCACACACGTCATAAAGCATAACTGGCCAGTGATTATAATAAACATTGCAGCTCTGTTTTATGCACATTGCATTTCACTGCAGTAGGTGTACATTGGCTTTTGCAAACACGCCACTGTGTTATATTTTAGTCACATGCATGTGTGTGCTTCCCAAGGATGTACACTAACTGTATACTGCTTCAGTTAGGGATCCATAGGCTGTGCTCTATTCATTCTTGTTCAGTTAGTGTCCTGAGTGGTGTATTGGTATTAATAAGTTCATGATGTGATAATACTAGCATTTTCATTATGTTCTTAACCAGCACGGTCTACTTAGGAACCCATGTGCTGCTATTCTGATGCTATAGTTGTGTTAGTAAACTCCTAGATTTCTTATAAATGGAGTTTAGATTTCCAGCAGTAGTAATGAAAGTCTCCACTGGGGTGGTGAGAAGTTTCCCTTCCCCAAAAACCAGGCCTGATGGATGCAATCAGCAAGAGGTATATTTCACGAGAGCTCAAGCGGGCATCCAGTTAGACAAAACTCGGCACCCCCAGCCTGCTTTTCATACAACTTATATAGGGGTTTTAGAAATAAGCAAGCATAGCAACATTATTTACATAGGATGACAGTTTTAAAGTTCAAAAGTTCATTAGAGAGCCTTGGGGTCCAGATGTTTCCCTTTTTAGATAGTGGATCAAAGACCCTCAGTCGTCAATCAATGACAAGACCAGATGTTCCCTTTTCAGATAGAGGATCAAAGACCTTCAGTCATCAATCAATCGGTTCAAGCCACAATTTGTGATTTTCCATCAACTCTAGTGGTATATTTTCAGTAATGCATTGGTTTTTGCAAATTTTCCACTGTGTGGTGCTTTAATCACGTGTTTGTGTGTGTGTGTATGTGTGTGTGTGTGTTGCAAAGATGCTGTTGCTTAGTGCTTGAGTTATGCATGCACATGTGGTGCTCTTCTATTCCATTCATGTCCAACCAGTGTCCAAATACACTGCTATAATGATAATTTATGTTCTCCCCTTTCCAGTAACTTAATAACCTCTTTTTTAACCATTAAAAGACCTTCAGCTTATACCAAAGCTATACTATGATTACAAATACTATTAGTTTTCTCTCTTCTATGAGTCCTAAGTTTTACAGAACTACATAAAATCCTATGTGTATAGATGATATGAATATGGAAACAAAACTGTAGGAATAGGGGAGATTAATAGGAGTGGTGAAATACAGACAAGTAAGGAGGTGTAAGGGAAATATGTTCAGAGTATTCAAAGTACCTGAGTGAAAATAGCCTTATGTAACCCAGATAATTAAATAGAATAGTAAAATGTCTTCAATACGCTTATTGAGACAAAAATCACATAGCAATATTTCAAATATGGGCATGAACACAAATTGGGACAATATAATAAACAGAAAACATGTATAGCTATGATGATAGTGGAGGCAGAACACTGTGAATACCAGCTTAGTCATTTTCCAACCGCTCTGGCAGATAGCAGAGGACACCTTCTGTGGTGGCTTGATAGAAAATGGCCCCCAATGGAAGTGGCACCATTAGGAGGTGTGGATTTATAAAAGTAGGTGTGGACCTGTTGAGGAAGTGTTACCATAGGGGTGGGCTTTGAGATCTCCTTTGCTAAAGCTATACTCAGTGTGGAGCACAGTTCACATTCTATTGCCTGTGGATCAAGATGTAGAAACCTCAGCTTCTTCTCAAACACCATGTCTACCTGCAAGCTGCCATGTTTCTCTCCATGAAGATAATGGACTAAATCTCTGAAACTGTAAGCCGCCCTAATTAAATACTTTCCTTTATAAGAGTTGCATGATCCTGGTGTCTCTTCTTAGCAACACAAACCCTATCTTAGGCAGAAGTTGGTACTAGGGATTGGAGTATTGTTGTGATAGGCATGACCATTGTTTTTGTTTGGTGAAATTTGGACTTTGGGGGTTTGAGTTAGGAAAACAGTGGAAGGCTTTAAGAAATGCTTAATGGGCCATACTAGTAAGAACATGGAAAACAGTGATTCTGAGAATGATTTGAACTGTGTTGACCTAGCTCAAGAGATTATAAAGGAGAAGAATTTTAATATGTTGCCTAGAGAGCATCCTTATGATATTTTAGTGAAGAATGTGGCTGATTTTTACCCTTGTCTGAAGAGTCTTCCTGAAGCTAAAGTGGGGAGATTTGGATTAATTCCATGGGCATAGGAAATCTCAAAACAGCCTAGTATAGACTCTATTATATGGTTATTAGTGTTAACTCTAATGAACACTTATAATGAAAAGGAGCATGCTGAGAAAGTAAAATTACAAAATGTATAATTTGAGGGACAAAGGAGCACCAGGAAGTGAAATGGAGCTAAGTCTTACATTCTAGGAGATAAACACATTAAGAAATGAAAATAAGGGAGTGGTAACCTCAGGGCAAGATCCCATACAGCTAAATTTCCAACTTGTGAAAAGGAATTGAAGAAAAGCTAAGAGCTGGTTATGGTGGTACATGATTTTAACCCCATCACTCAGAAGGCAGAGATAGGTGGATCTCTGAGTTTGAGCCAGCCTGGTCCACAGAACAATTTCTAGAACATCAAAGGTTAGGCACTAAAGGGAGTCATGTAAAACAGAAAGCTGGTAAAGATATAACTGAACAAGAGAACCATATTCTAGTCCCAGCTGGCAGCAGAACTTGGCAGCTTTGGCTACATGGTTCTGTCTTTCAAGCCAAAGTTAGAAGACAGGGGTTATGGAATCTTATTCTGGACTAAGAAAAGCTGATGAGGCTATGCATGTGTCAGGGCTGTACCTGAATGGAAGCCTAGAGAAGCCTGGATTGTCTTAGAGACCTCAAGATGTGGGAGAAGCCAGCAATATGGAATATCTGCCAAGAAAAGCTACTAACAACAAGTGGAGCCGAGAGACAGAAGTGTGCTTCAGTCAACAAAGCTGAAAGGAGTTAGCAATCTGAAGAGTATTTTGACATCAGATATTGGGTCAAAATTATCTCAGGACCTTACCTCAAGGCCTGTAGGACAGAGAAAAGCCTGGCTCAAGTTTGAAGAATAGTCTCAAAGCTACCAAGAATGAGACAGCAAAATCTAGATAGACACCCCTCCAACCACAGGGAGAACTTGGCTATCTCTCATTGCCTGGAGGTACCCCCACATCATAAGATGTCACTTAACCTATATAAGCTGTTGCTCACAGTAATAAACTGAGTGCTTGCTTTGACTTGACTCCCTATTGCGTCTCATTGTCCTGCATTGTGGGGCTGTGGATCTGATTGTCTTGCTTTGTGGGGGCTACAGAATGGGTGGATGGGCGCCTGCCCATCTCTGCCTACAAATGCTCTCTGATGGATCTTCTAGTACAGAATCAGGGCTCCTTGTTGGTCAGGGATCACTCTAATGGATCTTCTGGTTCAGAGTCAGGGCCCTTTTCTGTCCAGAGCCCTCACAAACAAATCAGACAACAGGCTTACCTTGCTGCAGGCAAGCT
>LOEQ01008545.1:0-25294 GCA_001685075.1 Bramus lutescens | reverse complement strand
TGCCTTGCTGCCAGCAGGCTATTGAAACAAAGGGACTCCTGCCTCCTTGAACTCCCCCCCGTCCCAGCGCCCAAACAGGCTGAGCTGGGGGATCTTTTGCCCCGAGGAAGGGAAGGGAGGAGGTGCCTGAGTGCAAGCTGATATGGGGTAGGAAGCTAGGGACAGTGGGTGGTGTTGAGGGTTGGGGGATGACGGCATACATGGGTCAGGAATGCACTCACCCCTCCGATGGATGTGCTTGCTGCAGGATCAGTGCCCGTTGCTGGCCAGGGGACCTCACAGACCTAACTATTACATCTCTTGAGGCATGTTTTCACCCCGCTACTGTCCCTTCCCCAATGGCAGGTAAGGAAAAGGTCAGAGACCAGTAGAGGTCTAAAGAATCCACAAATAACCAACTGGCTAGAAGGGCAGGGGAGGAGATAGGTGAGGAGCAGAAAAAGGTCAAAGATTGAGAGAGGTCTGAAGAATCTAAAAGCAACCAATTAACCAAAAGAACAGGAGACAAGGAGACAGATGAGGGAAAAGAACAAAAATGAACACAATTTACTGGAGAGTGGTCCTGGTGGAAGGAATAAGGCAGGCAGAGGCAAAGACAAAAAAAGAAAAGTAGATATTGCCTGTGATGAGGAGTGGCCACCTCCTTATGCCCCCAGCCACCCTGGAAAGGATAAAATGGGAGAGGGGAAGGGGACAAGTAAAGGGGTTTCACCCTTGCCAGGAGGAAATGAATATACCAGCCTCTGGGAGAAAATGCAAAGCTGGGGCTCTCACACAGAGGAATGCGGGGCAGAGCCTCCTGGGTATCCAAACTCTACTTACGCTGAGGCCTATAGGGCTAAGGTTTATGGACCACAAGCCTTCCTGGTCAATGCTGCCCCCGACTCTAACCACACCCTAGCCTAGTATCCTTGGGAATCTAAGGACCTGAAAGAATTGAGGAAGACAGTTACCCTCCTTTAGGAGGTAGCCTACCATCCTTGTGTCCACAAGGACTGGTATGATCTGACAAAGGCTACCCTGGGGGGATCCCAATATGTTAAATGGATGGCCTTCTTTAAGGAGGCCTGTGGCAATAGGGCAGAGTTCAATAGAGGGGCCAACCTCCCAATTCCCATCACTTATCCGATGCTAACTGGTATGGGGGAAGGTTTTTCCACTGGGGTCCAACAAGCTGCAATTGCAGCTCTGTATCAGGACCAAGTTAGACAAACAGGCCTGGAGGCCAAGGCCACACTAGAGGAGGGACTCATTGAATCACCTAGAGCTGGCATGATGCAAAAACCAGGGAAGACACTTCCGTACTTTATTATCCATGTGCACATCAGCCTTGAGAGGAAATTGCCCCCTGATGGATTTAGAGACCAATTTACTAAGCTCCTAGTCTGTGAAGGAATGAGCCAAGATACTAGGATGGCTTATGCTGGCCTTAAGGAAGGGTCAATGAGTCAATGGGTTGTGGCATCACAGAATGTCAGGACCCAATCAGACTCTTGTGGCGGCCCTTCAGGCCCAGACCCAAAGTCTAGTTTCTTCTATTACTCAAGCCCCGGTAGCTGGACAGCAAAAGCAAACACCTGGGAAATATTTCTTATGTTGTCAACGGGGACATTTTAAGAGGAATTGCCCACAAAAGGACAGTAAGACCCAGGTGCGGAAGGGACCCCCTCTGTCTCCCTGCCCTCGCTGCCATAAGAGGTACCACTGGGGCTCAGAATGCTGCTCCAGATTTGATATAGATGGGAAACCCATTGCAAATCAACTTTTAAACTAGATGGGGGCACATTACAGCCTCATTAACCAAAGGAAGGAAAGATGTACCTTCAGTTAACTAGACCATCCCAATGATAGAGGGGTTCTGACCCAATATGACTATGATCTTTGGAGGACAAAGATTCCAATGCCTGATAGATATGGGAGTCAACTGAACAGGTCCTCAGAAAGGAGGAGGTCCCAACCAGCTGGGACCTCATAACTGGGCCACCTGTCACAGGGGTTGGAGGAAAGTCTATGTCCCAAGAAATGGTCAGTCCCATAACTTGGGTGGGGCCAGACAGAAACAAAGGAAAGTTCAGGCCTCTGATCCTCCCAGGGTTGTCTGCAAACCTCCTGGGACAATATTAATTAGGACAAATAGTTGCCATTATTACCACTGACCACCTAGCCTTTTATGATAATAAAACTGAGCAAGGTGTCATCAGGCAGACCCCCAACACCTAGATTCACCGCCCCCAGGGTACCCCGCATTAGGTGGGCACCTGGTAAGCCAGTATGGGTAGAGCAGTAGCCATTACCTGAACTTAAACTTAAGATGCTCAAGGAAATCACCAGAAATCTACCTAAAGAAGGACAGATAAGGCCCTTGATGAGCCCCAGGAACAGCCCTGTGTTTGTGATATGTAAGCCTAGTGGAACCTGGAGAATGTTACAGGACCTACAAGCAATCAATGCCTGTATAGAGCTAGTAGGAGCCCCTTTAAGGGACTTACCTTGGGTCGCAGCAATCCCCTCCCAGTTTCACCTCACTGTAATCAATCTAAAGGACTGCTTCTTCTCAATTCCTCTTTATGAGGAGGATTGCGAAAAGTTCATCTTTTCCATTCCTACAGTTAACTCCTCTCCACCTGATGAGAGATACAAATGAGCTATTCTCCCACCGGGGATGACCAATAGTCCATCCTTTTGCCAACAATGTTTGTATAGTATTCTCTCTCCTTATTTTAACAAAGATAATACCTGCACCATGGGATGGATTGTGAGTCAGGCAAGGGGCTGGAGATTGAAACACACACCACACACAGAGAGAGAGGGGGGTGTCATCCTTGAAACAAGAATGTTTCCTTTATTGTGTTCCAGGGCAGCTTATACAGGGCTCTCCTTGACTAATGGCCATGCCCTAGCTCTCAGGACTTTTCAGCTGCCAGCCCACCAGAAGCCACTCCCCTGCCATCAGGAACTCATGAGGGTCTCGTGCCCAGAGCAGCTGCAAGCACAGGAAAACAAGTGGCAGGCAAAGGGGTCCTAGAAAGTTCAGGGTCTGAGGATCTGCAGTCCCCAACACCCTTCTGTATGTTTATATGGATCATCTAATCATTTGGCATTTGGAGGAATCAGGGCTAGCTCCATGGGTAACCACTATTGTTGATATCCTCCAACAACATGTCTTTAAAACAGCCCCAAATGGCAAACTGAGGGGCCACTGGCAGTAGCACTGGGGTTTATCTCTACTACATGTACTGGCTTTTGGGGATCCTATTCTCTTTGTATGTATACCTTGCTTAGCATAGATGTAGTAGGGAGGGCCTTGGACTTTCCACAAAGCAAGGTGACTTACCCTCTCTTAAAATTAGAGGGGGTTGGGAGGGTGGGATGGAAGGGTGTACAAAGGGAATGGGAGGAGGGGAGGGAGTGGGAATTTGGATTGGTATTTTAAAAAAANATGTACTGGCTTTTGGGGATCCTATTCTCTTTGTATGTATACCTTGCTTAGCATAGATGTAGTAGGGAGGGCCTTGGACTTTCCACAAAGCAAGGTGACTTACCCTCTCTTAAAATTAGAGGGGGTTGGGAGGGTGGGATGGAAGGGTGTACAAAGGGAATGGGAGGAGGGGAGGGAGTGGGAATTTGGATTGGTATTTTAAAAAAAAACTAATAAAAACATTAAAAAATAAAATAGCCCCAAGCAAAATACAAAAGGTGTCCCCATTTCATATATTGGGATCCCAATTAATACTCACTCAAGTCAAAGTGAATGAAACCCAATTAATCCTGCCTGAGCCTCTCACTTTACCAGGGTTACAAATGATGCTGTGAGAAATGAACTGGGTAAGGCCCTGGTTGTCTGTAGAGAATGAGAGACTAGATGTGTTATATGATCTCCTAAGAGGGGGGCAACCTTATGAGATCATGTCTTTGCCCCCTGAGGGCTGTCAGGCACGCACTGAATTCATCAACGAGCTTCATCACGCTTCTTTGGTGAGACATAATCCTAACATTCCAATCTAAGGCTGGATATTATTAGGGAAAAAGACCATGCTGGCTGCCATTTTCAGCAGTCGCAACCACTAGAATGGGTACACACTATCCTGATCGGTACTTCCAGAGTGTACTCTTTGGTCGATCAAATAGCTAATATGAACATAAAAATCAGGGACACGTCCCTCCAACATTATGGAAAAGATCCCTCTAAATTAATTATTCTATTCAAAATTAAGGATTTAGAATGGGCAGCCAGACATTGTTCTTGATTAAGCCTCACCCTGGAGGGATTTCTGGGGACCCTGGACACCCACTTGGGGAGTCCCTGTTAGTGAAGCTATATCAAGAACTACACTGGAGAGTCCCGTTAGTCTTTTCTTCGAGATCCCTGCCCCAAGCATTCACTGTTTTCACTGATGGCAGGAAGAATGGGGCCGCCTTTGTAGTTCTCACTGCGGGGGTACCAAGACAAATATAATCAAAATTCTCCCTTGTGGGGGATCCACTCGATATAAGGAAATGATGGCCGTATATGTTGCCCTACAAGAGGTCCCAGAACCCTGCAACCTCCATTCAGACAGCTTTTATGTGGTGAACCTGCTGCCACACTTACCCTACGCCTATAGCAGATTGGATGCTAATCCTATTTCTGCCTTGATGATACAACTTGGATCGCTCTTAGAAGGTAGAAAAAATATATATATTCAACATCTCAGAGGACACCAAAACTTCCCTGGCCTCATTTCCCAAAGGAATGCTGCTGAGGATGCTGCAGCTTCAGGGGCCTGTCTCGTAGAGGTCTCACTCAACTCTGCCTATACAAAAATGTTACCCAAATGCATGACGTAACTCATGTCAACTGGAGAGGACTCAAATACCTATAACCTCAGATCCCTGCAACAGAATTAAAGAAGATTGTTCATACATATAAGACTTGCCAACAGTTTCTCCACACACACCCCCTTTACAAGGTCCGGGGGTGAACCCAAGAGGGTTAGGACCCAATATCATCTGGCAAACAGATGTAGCACATCACCCCCCCCCATTTGGCAAATTAAAATATATGTCTCTGACCATAGACACGTACTCTAAGGCATGCTGAGCTGCTGCCCACTTAGGGGGAAAGGCAACCCATGCCAAAAGCCACTTCTTACAATGTTTTGCTACATTGGGACTACCACAACAGGTCACGATCAACAACAGCCCCTGCTTTATAAGTAAAACATTAAAAGAATTCTTCCAGAGATGGAATATGTCCCATACCACCATGATCCCATACAACCCTCAAGATTAAGCAATTGTCAAAAGACATCACCAATATCTCAAAGAGGTCCTTATAAAACAAAAAGGGGGAGAAGTCTCCCCATCTACAACTGAAAAACACATTATTAACCATCAATATTTTAAATTTTCAAAAATCAAATGAACAAAATGGATTCCAGAAACATTGAGAATCCCTACCAACAAGGCCTTGCCTAAAGGTTAGGTGGAAGGACCTTCTCACTAACCAATGAAGAGACCCAGATCCCTTGTTAACACAGGGCCAAGGATATGGATGTGTCCTTCCCAAACAGGGAAAACACCTATATGGATACCTGTTCGTAACTTAAAATTTCTCCCCTACCCTCAGGACAATGGGGAAGACCAAGATGACCAATAAAGAAAGAAAGAGATTATGATGGACAACCCTTAAATTCAAACACAAGAAAAGAAAATCACCACTGCCCAGGGGAGACTGACCCTTGAGGAAAATGTTGCCTGTTTATCTATTTCAGGTGACCCTCCCAGTGGTAATCATGTTAACTCTTCTCACGGGAACCAAGGTCCAGGCAGCAAGCCCCTACCAACTACAGAAGGTGATGTGGATCTTGTTGAGTGTTGGCACTGGAGGGATCCTAAACCAGACTTCTCAGATGATGACACCCTGGACATGGCGGCCTGACCTGATGTTTGACCTCTGCAATTTGGCATGTGGGAGCTGGGGTGTGGGAGACTGGATTCTGGGGATCAAAAGGAGGCCTGAATGCAGAGGCTCTCAGGGTTGCACCCTACCCCAGGCATCTTACCTAATCTGGGTGTTCTCATGTCCTTAGGAGACATGCCTTCCTGCAGACACCCTTTTAGATATGCCCAAAAAGCAACCGGACTGCTTCCGCTATTAGAAACTGGAAGGGGCTCCTGATTAGTACTGTTCTTCTTGGGGATGTCAGCAGACTGGGACTGGACATTGGATAAAAAAAAAACACAGAGATATAATGATCTCCAGGGTCTCCCAGGTACCCCTATCCTGGAACCTCCTATATGGAAGATGCACTCGATTTAGTTGTGATCCTCTTATATTAAGGTTTACAGATCAGGGGGAAAGGGGGACCTATCATGGTTATCTGAGAAGATGTGGGGATTAAGGCTATATCAAAAGGGATATGATCATTGCCTTATACTCATGTTTCGTATGGAGATACTTCCTGAGGACCCTCCTTGGATGCTGGGGCCTGTTTCCAAGCTAATGCCCATGGGGAACATACCTGTATATACCTCAACTTTACATATCTCAACCCCCACATGATCTACCCCTAAGGTATTCTTGACCAAGCCACCTAGAGATGTAGGGGGATTAGAAGCCTCACCTTATTTGATGGAGACCATTAAGATGGCCTTTATGGCTTTAAACCTTACCCACTCTGAAGCCACTGAGGCCTGTTGGCTTTGCTTACAGCCACTACCCCCTTACTTTGAAGTCTTTGGGGTAAATGGCTCTTATGAGATACTAGATAAAGCTGATATTTGTAGATGGGAAAACCCTGAAATGGGAGAGATATCAGGACTGACTATCCCCCTTTGGCAGATGTCAAATGCAACTTGTGTCTCGTACAACAGACATCCTTTTCTTAACCTCAGTTGTGATGTGGCTAATGGGCCTACAGCTTCATGGAGGGTGCCTAAAGATCGTGGGTATCTTTGGATCTGCCACTAGATGGGGGTTCCTCCCTGCCTGTCTGACCCACTGATCATTCAGTATAATGATACTTGCCTGCTTGCATTAATTTTCCCTCACGTACTTTACCGCACATAAGAATTATTACTGGCCCAAAGGCATAAGAGAGAGCCCCTAACAGCCCTGGCTGTCACCACATTAATGGGGCTAGGGGTGGCCAGGACTACCCTTGGCACCTCATCCCTGGTTATTTTATGACAAGAAATGGGAATAATTTGCTCACAATTGACAACAACCTTAGAAAAGACAGAGCATGCATTACGTTATTTACAAAAGTCTTTAGACTCCTTAGCAAGGGTAACCTTGCAAAATAGGAGAGGCTTGGACTTATTGTTTATGGAACAGGGAGGAATTTTCAGGGCACTTGGGGAAGAATGTTACTTCTATGTGGACTATTCCAGGATAGTTACAAGAACCCTACATGAGTTAAGAAGAGATATTGGTTTATTTAAGTCCTATGAGACCTGGTTTAATTGGTCACCATGGCTTACCACACTCATCTCTTCCCTAATTGGGCTAATGGCTATTTGTTTATTGATCTGTCTTTTTGGCCCATGCATTCTCCAAAGGCTGAAACAAGAATTCCAAAAGCAGATATGACAGGTACAACTCATGGCCCTTTGAGTACATTATGATAGGCTCGGTACATCTCACCCCACAGATGAACTCTCAGTTTGAGGGTATCTGGGTCGGAACTCTGGATAAGGGTGGCCCTGACCCCATACTCTCTCCTGGGTGGGCTATTCTTGCTTGATGACTGGGGTAGGGGGTGGAATATAAAACAAAAAATGGGGAGATGTTGGGCCAAAATTATCTCAGGACCTGTACCTTCAGGCCTGTAGAACAGAGAAAAGCCTGGTTTGAGTTTGAGGAATAGTCTCAAAACTACTGAGGATGAAACAGCAAAATCTAGGTAGATGCCCCTCCAGCCAGAGGGAGGGCTTGGCTGTCTCTCATTGGCTGGAGGTACCCCCACATCACACAGTGTCATTTAACCTACATAAGCTGATGCTCACAGTAATGAACTGAGTTCCTGTTTTGACTTGACTGCTTATTGCGTCTGATTGTCCTGCATTGTGGGGCTGTGGATCTGACTGTCCTGTGTGGTGGAGCTGTGGAGCAGGCAGATAGCACACTCACCTTTCCCTGAGGAATAAGGCTAAGGAGGCCTGGCAATCAGACATGGAGATTCAGAGTTTGGAGTTTGCCCCGCTGGTTTTCAGTCTTGCTTTGACCCAGTATTTCCTCACTATGCCCCCTTCCCTATAGTTTAGAACAATAATGTATATCCTGTGCCAATATATGTTGGAAGTAGGGGATTACAGTGAAGATTGAATGAATCTCAGAAGAGACTTTGAATTTTAGAGTTTTGAATAAGTTTGATACTGTTACAGACTATAGGGACTTTTGAAGTTGGGCTGAATATATTTTTGCATTATATGTCTCCAAGTCTTTGGTGGCCAGGGAATACAATGTAATGGTTTGAAAGAAAATGGTCCCAAAGGGAGTGGCACTATTAGGAGATTTGTTGGAGCAGGTGCAGCCTTGTTGGAGGAAGTGTGTCACTGTGGGGTGGGTTTTAAGGTCTCCATTGTTCAAATTACATTCCATGGGGTACACAGTTCACTTCCTGTTGCCTGCCGATCAAACTGCTCAACTCTCAGCTCCTTCTTCAGTATCATGTCTGCCTGCATGTTTCCATGCTCCTCCCTGTGATAATAATGAACTAAACCTCTGAACTGTAAGCTAACATCCTCTAACCAGTATTTTTTTCACTTTCACATTTTCCATGCGTTTCTTCAGAAGTTGTCACTCTGATGAGAAGAGCAGACAAGAGAAACCCTTGTGAATGGCAGAGGAAAAATCTCAGTGTCTCTTCTCAAAGAGCAATGACAACATGAGCAATATCACCAACCTAGAGCAATGACCCATAGGATCATGAGCAATATCTGACAATGGGTGAAGAGAAAAGAACAGAAAAGCTTTTCTAAGAAAGTATGGCTGAAAATACCCCCAAATTTAATTTAAAGCATTTGTGTACATATGCAATAACCTGAGCAAACTCCAAGCTGAGTAGAGAAGGAGGTCCATACCAAGACATATCACAGCCAACCTACAGAAGGCAGTGAGTGACAGTGAGACCCACGTAGCACCAGATCAGAGCAAGGTGGTAAGACATGCAGCTTCCTCCACAGAGTGGATTCACAGAGGCAGAAGGGCTGAGGACGTGTTGAAATCACTGAGAAGAAATGGCTGTCAATACAGAGCTCTGCATATAGAAAAAAAAAGAGAAAGGTGGGCAGTGGTGATGCGTGCCTTTAATTCAAGCACTCAGGAGGGAAAGACAGGCAGATCTCTGAGTTTGAGGCCAGCCTGGTCTACAGAGTGAGCTCCAGTATGGTCAGGGAAACCCTGTCTTGAAAAAGAAAAAAGAACAAAAAAAAAACTGAAGAACTGTCTCAGTCATAACATGTCATCATCTGAGCTCTCAATTAGTACTGTCAGCACACTTAATACTGGGAGTTAACTAGGAAAGAAGAAACCTCTTCCAACATCATCTCCACTCTGAACACTTGGCATCCCAAATGTGATGAAATCATGAAAAACAACCAGTACCGTGGCATTAGGCACAGTGGCTCTGTGCAGCTGTTATCTGACCTAAACTTCAGGTCCAGTCAATTGAGCAATATGCAAAGAAAGTGAAAGCCATCACTTCAAACAATCAAATACACATGAATGCCACTATTTTCAAAAGACTTGAACATTTGTACTTATTACCTAATGCTGCCTGGGCACATTCTGCCTTTCAGAATGTGTGTGTTCAGGTGCGTTGTCCAGGTACAGGCATTCTCAGTCGTAGGTTCCAGAGGTTTATTCTACCCCTATGCCCTCATCTTCCCACTCAGTTCTCCAGATCCCAGGACTGACTCAGCCTGAGTAAAGAGGACTACACCCCTCCAGCACCAATCAGAAGGGCCAATTCAGGCCCAAGACAGGAGAATGGGTGCTAATAGTGAAGACAGCCTATGTTATACCCTTGGAACATGCTCATGCCTTGGAAAACATAGGAGAATTGAGAGGAGGGGACACAATGACCCAGTCATCTACAAGTCACACCATTAAATCTTATCATATGAAGAACTGGTCCTGAAGTCCCTGCTAAAGATGACACCTGTCCTTGGCACATCTATCTCTTGCAAGTCTTACCCCCCCTCTTCTGAGGGGTTCCCCAAGCTCCAAGGGGAGGAACCCCATGGAGAGCTCCTGTTTGGAGTTTTGCCTATGTTCAGCTGTGGGTTTCTTCATCTGCTCCCATCAGCTGCCAGAAGAAACCTCTCTGATGACAATTGGCAAGGCACTGATCATGTTTGTCATTCTAGGTCTGTGTTACTTCATGCAGTATGATTTTTTTTTCTAGTTCCATTCATTTGCTGGAAATTTTCATGATGTCATTGTTTTTATCCCAACATAATACTTTATTGATTATTGAGAATTTCCTATCATGTACCTCTAGTCATGGTCATTTCCAGTCATTCCATGTCCACTTCCCCATCCTTGTAACATTCCCCCCCCAAAAAAAAGTTCAATTTGTGTTGTCCATATAATCACTGGAGCATGCATGGTCAAACTCTCAGCAGCCAATCTCTTTAAAAAAAAAAACTGAGTCCTTCTCAGTCTGCACCCTCACCGAAGTTAGCAGTTGTAGAGAGCTACACTTCAGCATCCTTATCACAATTTTTGAGTGTTCTCTTTGATGCCTTCCTTTTTAGGTTGTTACTTTTGGGAGGACTGGGTGAGTAGGGGTTAGTTACCACAGAAGCTTTCTATGTCCCTTTTTCTTAGCTGTGCATCTGTAGTCATCAATACCACTACAAAAGTAGCTTCCCTGCCCTTTACAGTGAGCTGAAGCATGGATCACAGGCTTCCACATGGTTTCTGGCAACAGCACAGACCTCAAACATCCACATGCTCTCCAGCATCAGCATGTTCCAAAGACCTCCATTTGGCTATAGTATAAGTACAGACCACGGCCATCAACATGGGCCTCTGTCAAAGCGTGGGCCACAGACATCATTATAGCCTTCATGGATAGCATAGACCAAGAACATCAACATGGCCTCCAGGGTAACATGGATCGTGGATACCAATAAAGACACCAGCAGGAACCCAGTCCATGAGCATCAACAGGATGTCGGGCAGCAGTACAAATCATAGACAGACCAGAGATATCAACATGGCCCCATGTGGCAGCACAGCCCGCCCACAGACATCCACATGACCTTAGGTGATAACACAGGCCATGGACATCAATATGGTTTCTGGTGATAGCAAAGATCATGGACATCTCCATGGCCTTTGGTGGTAATATAGGCCATAGGCATCAACACAGCCCCCAGCTGCAGTAGGACCATAGACCCAAACATGGTCTTTGGCAGCAGCCCTGATCATGGAAATTGTTATGGAATATTCTTTTACACTGTGTGAAGGTGTGTCACTTTAATTGGTTTAATAAAAAGCAATGGCTGATAGTTAGTAAAAGGCATAGGTAGGACTTCTGGACAGAGAGAGTCTGGGAAGAAAAAAGGCAGAGTTGCCCACCAGACACTGAATAACCAGGATGGGCACAATGGAGATGTGGTTACAAGCATGTGGAAGATTATAGATTTTTAAATGTCAGTTAATTTAAGTAAAAGAGCCAGTTGGAAACAAGCCTAAGCTAAGGCCGAGCTTTTATAATTAATAATAAGTTTCTGTGTTGCTTTTTGTGAGTTTCTGGCCCAAAGAAAAATCCATCTACAGAACATCAAAGTGGCTTCAGGTGGTGACACAGATCATGGACATCTACATGGACCGCGGGCTTTATCACAGCCTGGGCCAGCAGCACAGACTGGGCAACATGGCCCCTGGGGGACATACAGACCGTGGAGATCTTTTGAGGAGGTTCAGTCCAAAAAAGAAGCATCCTTTGTATTGGGCATCCTGTCATTGCTCAGAGCCAGGGCAACTGTGCAGGTGTGGAGTTCAGGGACAGAGTCTTGAAAAGCTCCAGGCTGCTACACACCACCCTGAGCACCATACTGGGCAACTGCATGTTCTTCCATCGACATCATCCTTCTCTCACACCTGTCACCACTGTCACATCTCTAGTTCTTCCTCTCTCCACCCCTCATGGACCATTTTGTTCCTCTATCTTTCCCACCTCTCCATCAAAAGTTCATTCGTCATAGTGACTTCGGAAACTGCTGTGTCACACAGTATATATGTATTATATATTTTTGCTCAAACAGCTTTACATGCAAATAGTCATTGCAATAAGTCATTGGTCTGGTTCAAGGTTTCTGGGTTCTGCCATGCCATCAGCACTGGACCATTACTGAAATGATATCCTGCTGTCGCCTAGAGTCATGGTGATCCTGTGGCTCTGGTTCTGCAGAACTGGTTCTTTCACACAGTCCAGCAGTTCACAGATGAAGTAGATGTTGGTATTGACCAACTCAAAGTGCTGGATCTGGGCCCAGATGATAGCCAAGTTGTCCAAATGGCAGGGCCTGGAGTTTGCCCCTGCCAGTGGAGTCCTGCCCATGTCATTGTTTTTAACAGCTAGATAATACTCCATTGTGTGAATGTATCATATTTTCTTTATTTTTCTCTTTAGGAACATCTGGGTTGTTTCCTGTTTCTGGCTGTTATAAATAAAGCTGAAATGAACATAGCTAATCAAGTATGTTTGTGGTACGATGGAGTGTCCTTTGGGCATATGCCCAGAGTGTTATATCTAGGTCTTGAGGCAAATTGATTCTCAGTTTTCTGAGGAACCACCATAATAATTTCCATAGTGGATGTACAAGTTAGCACCCCCACAAGCAATGGAGCAGTGTTCCACTTGCTCCATATCCTTGCCAGCATAAGCTGTTACTTGTGTTGTTGATTTTAGCCATTCTGACAGGTATAAGATGGAATCTCAAAACACAGACTACAGAATCAACTAAGCAGGGCTCATAGTGCCTCACAAAAACTGAAGCAGGAATCATAGAGCCTGCATGAGTCTATACTAGGTCCTCTTCATATATGTTATGGTTGTTAGCTTGGTATTCTTGTGGGATGACTAACAGTAGGAGTCGGGGGTGTCTCTGACTCCTTTGCCTGCTCTTAGGACCCCTTTCCTCTAACTGGGTTACCTTTCCCAGGCTTGATATGAGAGGCTGTGCCTAGTCTCAGTGTATATCCCTAAGAGGCCTGATCTTTTCTGAAGGGAAATTGAGGTTATCTGAGGGAAGAGGAGGTGGAGGGGAATGAACTTCAGTCTAGATGTATCGTATGAGGGAAGAATTTAAAAAAAAAAGTTGACACCAGTTTGTGATAGGCTAGGAGAGTTAATGAGCAAAGAGAAAAATGACAGCTGGATTTGGAAGAACAAAACAGTCTACACTACTGATAGTTTATTCAGAGAACATTTGTGTGTGGTTTACAGTGTCATTTTTCAATTAATTTTTTATTTATTATATAGCCCAACTGTAGTTTCCCCTCCCTCCTTCCTCCTGTTCCCTTCCCCTACCTCTCCTTTGCCCCCATCCACTCCTGCTTCTATTCAGACAGGGATAGCCCTCCCACGGATGTCAGCAAAGCATGGTATAACAAGTTGAGGTAAGACTAAACTCCTCCCTATGAGGAATAGGTTCCCAAAAGCCAGTTCAAGGGTTAGGGATGAGCCCTGATCCCACTGCTAGGAGTTCCACAAATAGACCAAGCTACATAACTGTGACACATATGTAGAGGGCCTAGATCAGTCCCACGCAGGCTTCCTAGCTGTCGGTCCAGAGTCTGTGAGCATCTATGAGCCAAGGTTAGTCGTTTCTGTGGGTTCTCTTGTGATGTCTTTGGCCCCTCCTGGCTCATACAATCCTTCCTCCCTCTCTTCAACAGGGTTCCTGGAACTCAGCCCAGTGCTTGGCTGTAGATCTCTGCATCTGTTTCCATCACTGGATGAAGGCTTGCTGATGACAGGATAGTGACCAATCTGATTACAGGAGATGACCAGTTCAGGCACCCTCTCCACTATTATCAGGAATCTTAGCTGGGGTCATCCTTGTGGATTCCTGGGAGTTTCCCTGGCACCAAGTTTTTCTCACCCTGAAATTCCCCCGGCCCCCATGAAAGTAATGGAACAGTGTCTTACATAGATGAAAGAACCTTGAGGCTTAAAATAACTCAAAATCTGTGACTCAGATCTACTGTCATGTTTTCTAATGTATCCAAAGATGCACAGCTTACAGAAAAATATAAAATTATAATGCATGAACTAAGATCTTTTCTGTATTAACAGAAGACGAGGTGAAAAGATGATCTCCTTATTTTTAAAAAGCACGAAGTTCCACAAAATCCCTAGAAAACATAACAGAGAAGAAAATGTGGGAGTCTGGGAAAGAAGCAATCAGTAAGCCACATGTATTTACATGATGCAGAGAAGTGTGGAGCAGTACCCCTGCATGCACGCCTGCATACACAACACAAGGTACTTTACAAACACAACTTCTGTCAAATTTAACCCATTGATGAAACGATCCAATTAAAAAGACCCTGATTTTTTTTCCAGAATTTGACAAACTGTTTTAAAGAACATTTTTTATTTACTTATGCACAAATGAGTGGGAATTTTGGAGGCTTGGCAGTGCATCTAAGTCAGTGGCACACTTATCTTACATGTGCAAGACCCTGGATTTGGGCCTCAGCACTGCAAATATTAGCATATACATACAGTCAGAAAAATATTTCAAAATTGGATAATTTTATTTGCTGCTGTTTTTCATCTCACTGAATTTTCTAGTTGATTTGACAGTGTGAAGTGGAATTTGGAAGTAGAAATTTCCTGTTCTGCCTTCAATTTCCAGGTGGTGGACCAAGAGTGCTGCAGCACCATAACAGAAGTTTGTGTTTGTAGCCTGGTGCTGGCATTGACCCGGAGTGGGCAGTACGTGGTTGGAACTGCCTTGCAAAAGCCTTTTCCCAGCAAACAAATACATGCAAACATGATCTGAATGCATGCCCACTATGCTGATCAGTGTTGAGGAGGAGGACAGCCTCCCACCCCCAGGACTGGCCTATGGGTTGGTAAGGTGTTCCTCCATGTACTTACCAGCACTGTGGCAGGTGCCAGCAACCAGAGTATTGCCAGAGCCAGCCTCATCCATGTCAGATCATGCAACTTCTAAGAGGCAACAGCTACAAGGTTCAGCCTTTGAAATGATAGCCAAGTGTAGCTAATAATAAACCAGTGCTTTAGGCCAAGGAAGAAGATTGTTTTATTGGCTGATGAGTCACCCTCCTTCTCAATGACACATTATAAAATCTTTGTTTTTCCTCAGGAAATTCCCATAAGTTTACAACGGGAGCCCAGAAGCACCATGGCTGTTCTTGGCATCACCGTTGCCTTGCTGGTGTGGGTGGTCACCCTCCTGATCATATCTGTCTGGAAACAGATCTATAGCAATTGGAACCTACCCCCAGGACCCTTCCCACTTCCTTTCTTTGGAAATATTCTTCATGTGGATTTGAAGAATATCCCCAAGTCCTTCACCAAGGTAAGAGAAATATTGCTGCATCAAGAAAACAAGCTAGAGATTAGATATCATGCATATAGATCAACCTCATTGTCAGTTGCTATCCAATGATAGATTATCATGATATTTGCATTACATCTGTTTTACAGTCCAGTCCATCTTGGACATGGAACACTCACAGTGAGTAGTGCCATGCATGACCAGATGCCCCATGCAGCTGGTATCATCATGTGCCAACTGTGATACAACAACAGGTGGATTCCAGCTGGTATCAGCCTGTGTCTAAGAACAGACTGAAAGGGAAGTGGAAATATTGAGCCAACTGTGACTCACCAGAATAACAACATCTGCCTTTTGCTAATTCTGTGAACACTGCATGGGCTAGCCAACACCAAAATGCTTCTAGGCATGAAATTGATGCTTGATGTCTGTGTTCCAGGTTGTCTTTGCTAATGACAGGGTAGCTATAGGTTTCAGTATCATTGACTCCTAGTTAGGTGGTAGTATCCTGGCATATAGAGCCTTAACTTTGGGAACAAACCATAGGGTGATTAACATTGTCACGTATTAAACAACCACAGAGAAGACAATTGTGTCTGGATGGAGGAAAGGGCCCCTGCAAACGCAGTAAACTTTAGGTGAAGAGAGTCTCTCCACAACAGACTGGACAAATATGACCTCTCCCGCAAAGTCCTCTAACTCTCCGTGAATAGCAGGAACAATAACAGGAGATGAGGGTAGTCTAGAGCAGGCTGACTCCCGTCTACCCCCTGCTTCACTTTGTGCATTGGTCCCTGTAGCTGGCAAAGCGTTTCGGGCCAGTATTCACATTACACCTGGGCTCAAGGCGCATCGTGGTCCTGCATGGCTACAAGGCTGTCAAGGAGGTGCTACTGAACTACAAAAATGAGTTCTCTGGCCGAGGGGACATTCCTGTGTTCCAGGAGTATAAGAACAAGGGTAAGTTGGCTTTCTGGGACATTGGGGAGGGCACACTAACAGGGAGAGTGATGTACATACCATTTAATCCCCCCAATATTAATAAACTGTACTGACAGTAATAGAATGAAGACAAAAAGGCAAAGACTCAGGTGATGGCTTGTACCTGCATGGAACCTGCTTTGAGAGTTGTACTGAGTAGGTACTGTGAACCCCATGAGAAGCCCTCTAGGCCCACACCCTCACCACAGCACTGATCAACTCACAGAGAAAAGCAGATAGGCTGTTTCTAAACCCAGGAAATCTCCCCCAGATGATCCATCTTCAGTGCCTTGTATTTTTCTGCACTTCTTAGGATTCTTTACACACAGCCTCAACTGTCAACTGAAGTGTAGATAGTTCCATACACCCAAGTCACTTAGCATGAGGTAATTAACCTGACTGGCATTCTGTTTACAGGGATGGACCAGACTTTAGGTCTTTGCCTTTGCTTTCCTCTATTGTAGTTGGTGATCTGCAGAGAGAGAGAGACAGAGAGAAAGAGAGAAACAGAGAGCTGTGCTGTCCTGAGTCTAGCTTACCTGTTCCCTCCTGCAGCAGGGAAATCTAGAATGCAAGCTGACTAACCATTTACACAACTCCACCTTCTACTGAGTGTGGGCACCTAGGAATGCTCCCAGCTCACTGGTGCCACCTGCTTGCCCAGCCTCCACCTTATCTGACCTTTTGGCTTCTTCTTTGTAAGCAGGTATCCCAAAGCAGATGAGAGAAAAGTGTCCATAATTCTGCCTGAGTTGGTTCTGGTGATAATTTTCTACAAAGCTTTTTCCTTTTGTGTGAGATTTTACATCAAAGCACGCTCAGCCTGATGTCTTATCCTCCATGTCCAGCTTGGTTTCCCAGTCTGTGTTTCGAAAACTATCTTGCCTCGAGCAGTAGCATTTGATGTTCCTTAGTCAGTACTAAGATGACTTAGATTCAGATTTGAGGGCTGAAAAGACTCACAGAATTAACTGAGCTGGAGATGGAAGAAAAGAAAAAAATAGCTTCAGATTGCTGATTCCCAGTGTCTTCATGGGGTCACTGGGTCATGTTCTAGGAGGACAAAGAATATTTCGAAGGGAAAGGGCTCCACAACATTTCACTGAGGAGGGATAGTACTCAGTCTTTCTAGCTTAATTTCTCCCAAAATGGGAAGTCCTGTGACCTTTAGATATTAGTAAAGGATGTTTCTCTGAAACCAGAAAGCTGTGAATTGAAGTGCTTGCGATGTGAAGGTTAAAATCCATGAGTTCAGAAATGATGCTAAGAATTCTATCAAGAGGCAGAAAAGAGGAGGGATCCTCTTTTGGAGTGGCTGCCTATAATTTATTTAGCATGGTAAAGGTTCAGCACAAAGTATGAAACCAAAGAAAATAAACTGGTACTAAGAAGAAACAACTAGAAAACACAGCCTTCTGGTCCCTTCTCTTGTGCTTCTCCTGCACCTGAACATCCTACCCAGGACCCAAGACCATTTCCCCCTCCTCCCCTGCTTCTCCACGAATTGACTATTTGGAGTAACTCCTATTGGTCCCTTTGTCTTAGGGATTATTTTCAATAATGGACCCACTTGGAAGGATGTCCGGCGGTATTCCCTAAGCATTCTCCGTGACTATGGGATGGGGAAACAGGGCAATGAGGCCCGCATCCAGAGAGAGTCACACTTCCTGGTGGAGGAGCTCAAGAAGACCAAGGGTTCGTATCTCTGCAGTCAGAAAGGATCATGGCTAGGCTCCCAAGGACACTGAACAACCTAGAGGCAGTTGGTAGCTAAAGTGTTGGTCCCTGGGCACTACCTTTCAATTTGAATTCCAGTTCTTCTTCTCAGAAGAGAAAGGCTCACTGCCGGCTGTGGTTGCTGTACTCTACATAGCATTAAAAAGTAAAGACACTGGGAGACTCAAAAACTCACTATGTCAGATGGTAGTGGCTCATACCTTTAATCCCAGCACTTTGGAAGGCAGAGGCAGGTGGATCTCTGTGTGTTCGAGGCCAGCCTGGTATACAGAGCAAGTTCCAGGACAGGTTCCAAAGCTACAGAGAACCCGTCTCGAAAAATCAAAATCAAAACAAAACAAAATAATTCTTTATGTCCTCAGTGAGAACTCATGGAAGACTGAGTTGGCTAGGGAAGGCCACAGTGAGATGCTTACACTCTACCTGTTTTTCAGGACAGCCTTTCGACTCCACCTTCCTGATTGGCTGTGCACCCTTCAATGTCATTGCGGACATCCTCTTCGACAAACGTTTTGATTACAATGACAAGAAGGCTCTGAGGCTCATGAGTTTGTTCAATGAAAACTTCTACCTGCTGAGTACTCCCTGGGTCCAGGTGACAATGCTCCTCCTCTTCCATGAGCCTTTGGTTGCATTGTTTACATTAGAAGAAGAAAAATTCAGGTTGTGTGGGAGAGACAGGCCTAGAAAAACAAAGAGTAGGAGCTTGCAAGAAGGCATCTGACTAGGTTGGCTCAGTACCCTTCTCACTTCAGTACCTGTCTGTGTCTTCTCAAATGTACACATTCTAGCCGCACTACCTACAAAAGACAGTTGGACCCAATGTTCTAAATAGTATGGTAAAGGCAACATAAATTCATTGTTTGGAAGTTCCTATCAGTTACATAGTTTTCTTCTCCTTAGCTTTACAATAACTTTGCGGATTATCTGCGATACCTACCTGGAAGTCATAGAAAACTAATGAAAAATGCATCTGAAATCAAACAGTACACACTTGAAAAAGCCAAAGAACACCTTCAGTCACTGGACTCTAACTGTCCCCGGGATGTGACTGACTGTTTGCTAAGAGAGATGGAAAAGGTACTGGACGAGATGGGCTTGCTGGGGTGGGGCAGAATACATACAGTTCTTACATTATAATGGACTTGCTGGTGTTCAGACTGAGCACCATGGTTGCATTTTGATATTCATGGTTTTTCATAAACATGCTTGGCTTCAGCATGATCACTATGCTCTTCTCTGGTCATTTTTGGAGGGAAGGGTCCCGCTGTTCAGCTCCCTGCAGGCCAAGATGAACTGCAACCCTTTGGAGAATCTAGTCTTGTCTGAGGAAACTTCAGTACCCCTTTCAGTATTTATTATCCATGTTTGCTTGGCTTTTAGGATTCTAGGCCTCTCCAGTTTCATATTCCTGAAGCCTCTAGGACCACTTAGATTGCTACCCCTTACTTTCTTTTTGTAATGGCTTTAAAACACGTAAAATCCTACACTGATTTCCTCTAGATAATTTCCATTTGAGAATCCCTTATGATTAGCTCAACCTCTCCCAGTTTCTGGTCCAAAAGCTCAGCTGTGAGCCTAAAAAGAAGCTGAGACTAGCTCCTATAGCGTAGAAGACTGTTGTCATTATTAGACAACTCTGGCTCTAATGAGAAGGATAAGGCCCTGTAGTTTGGGTAAGAAAGCCTTTCCTGTGCTTAGCCTGTTTCCTTTAGCTTCTGCCATCATGAGGTAGAGATGGCTGTTTCCTGATACTAACAAGTAGAGTCTGACATTACCTGATCCCTCCCTGCTGAAGAGCAATAGTCATCACCTTCTTACACCTGAAGAGATCTATCTCACCATGCCCCTATCTGTCTCCAACTTCACAGGAAAAACACAGCAAAGAACCCATGTACACAATGGAAAATATTTCTGTGACTTTGGCCGACATGTTCTTTGCAGGAACAGAGACCACCAGCACAACCCTGAGATATGGGCTCCTGATTCTCATGAAATACCCAAAGATTGAAGGTACATAAATGAGAAGCTGAACTCCCATGTGGAACAGCTGAGCCTAACAGATCACCCTGTGCAAGCCGGGCTACAGCTGCTGTTCGGTGGCTGCTTACTGACCTTCTCAGTGCTCCAAGATCACTGAAAGAATTTCTTTAAGGGCACAGACCTTATTGCCAGGGCCTAGTAACCTAAGAACTGGCTGTTCCCCTACACACTCCACTGGGATGCCTATGACCCAGTGATGAAATGGAGAGGGGATGAGCCTGTGCTCTGCACTGTAAATAACTTATTTACAAAGAAGAAAATAATGTTCCCGTTTCCCCTGAGAAAGACTTTTTGAGTTATAGGCTGAGACAGGCCTAGTGGCTAGGCTGGAGTCATCCCAGAGCCTCATACCCCTGAGGACTCTGAAGTAGAGATTGAGAGAGAAGCAATCAAGGCAGCTCCAAATACGCTTCACTTCCTCTTCAAGACAGGAGTAAGTCTGTACCTGAAGCAGGCACAGGAGCCTTAACCCAGTATGCAGAAGGTCATATGTACATTTGCCAGACAGAGGCATGTGATGACCCCTACATGTAAATCGATGGGAATTACCTTTAGGAGAGGAATTGAGAGGGGGTTATAACCTAAGATGAAGGTATGCAAAGGCCTGAAACCCTGCCATTCTCTGAGCTGGGTGTAGACCTGGGCAGCTACTACAGACAAAGCAATGCTTCCCAAGAACATGGTTGTGTATCTGTTAGCCCATGGCCAAGATTTGAGCTCTGCCTTTCTGTAAGCAATGCTGACATCTCAGAAAAATGAAAACTGAAGATGATTCAAGTCTATGGAGGGAAATATTCAAATTATAGTACCTAGAATGTTGACTACAGGGAAACATGAACTAAAAAATGCTTTCAATTATTAATTTAATGAATTTCTAATATAGGCAAAGAGAAAGTAAATGGCAGGCACCCATACATCTGCTACCAAACTGAACATCTACTGACATTTTGTTTGTTTACTTTGGAGCTCTTAACAAATCAAACATTATATGGCTAGCCAGAGCCCAACCAACTCACTCTTCCCTGTCTCACTCCCCAGATATGGTGAAATTTCAGGACCACTGTGTAGCATTCCCATGTGACTTGGACATTTAATATAAACTAAATATCAATACAACATAACTCATTATTTTTATACATGCCTTAATATTATACCATACCATATACAACTTAATGCCCCTTGCTTTTTTCGCTCCACATACTGTTATTGTCTGATGTTGGGTCATAGATGCTGCAGTAGAGAGAGATGCTCACCAAGATACTAAGCCTTCATTGTCCCAAGGAGCAGAGAGGTACAGCCTTCTTGGAAAAGACTGACACATGATTAGCTCATGCCAGTTACTTTATGCAAACAACCACAAGGTTAATTGGGGTTGGGAAAGGTTCCAGCTACCAAAGTAACCTTGTTCTTGCTGTCCATGAGAGCCAAAATCCCACACAAATCTCAGTCCCTTCTCATTTTGGCAAGCCAGAATCAAAAGTAAGAAGTCTAGGTCTGCCAGGAGTGTCTTGGGACCAAGGTTGGTGTAGCTGAAAGCTCTCAGGGAGCACCAAGTGCAGACTCTCCAGAGAAACAATTCTTCAAGGTTTAAATAGTCTCAAAACAATTTCTCAGTCTCTACTGATTAACCCAAACATAGCAATGACTTTGCTGAAATGCTTCTCTTAAAGTCAGACACAAAGGCTTTACTATACATTTCACTTAAATACAGCCTTTACTTACATATCACTACACATTATAGAGGCCCATAGTGAATTCCAAACACAGAAAGACTAAGGAACTTGGCAAAGACTGCTGTTACCTCTCTTGTAATCACAGGGACTTTCAGATTTCAAGACCTATATTCTAGTCTGTCACCCTCTTCTTATTTCTAACAATAGTAAGCCAGCCTAGGGTGATAAGGCAAAAATTTCTCTTCAAGAAATGTTCAAGATCCTTTTGTTATCTATACTCCTCATATGAAGAGAATTGGGGGAAAACTATCACCAGCTATGACAATGGATGCCCAAACTTTGTGTCAATCGTGAATAATCTCACAGACCTTAGCTTTCACTGGCATATTTAACAATTCAAAGTACCTGAGGATTATAAATTCAGGTTAAGGTGCTCCATAAGCATGAAATGGGTAGCATGGCAGATGAATAGAAGGTAATTAGATAGCTGTGTGGGTGGATGAAGGGATCAGGGAATAGTTGGACAGATGGATGAGTAGGTGAGTGAGTGTAGAGGGGTAAGTGAATAGGTAGGTGGATGGAAAAGTGGGTGGGTTACATTGGCAGATAAGTGAGCAGGCGCATGGAAGCAATTCTATATATTGGTGGATAGTAGGTAAACATCAATTCTGAATTAAATCTTTAAATTGACCTCATTTATATCTTGACAGAGAAACTTCATGAAGAAATTGACAGGGTTATTGGGCCAAGCCGTGTCCCTGCTGTCAAAGACAGACTGGAGATGCCCTACATGGATTCTGTGGTGCATGAGATTCAGAGATTCATCAATCTTGTCCCCTCCAACCTGCCCCATGAAGCAACCCAAGATACCAAGTTCCGAGGATATGTCATTCCCAAGGTGAGGCATGAACCAGACAGCCCTCCATGGGCATTGTCCTGTTAGTTTATCACCTAAGCTGCCCTTTGGGACTGGAACTCAAGGACACCTTTACCAGCGTATGTGGCTGCAATGTAGGAATCAAGTCAGTATTCTTAACCTGCAGAAAACTTCACCCACAGTCACCTCAATAACTCTGTGAACCAAAGAATGAAGGGAATCGTGGAAAATGTCTCTTTCTACTGGTCTTGGAAAACATTATAACACAGATCCCATGGCATCACTAACCCAACCTGGGACGCACTCTACAAAAGATACAGGGCCTTCCTCTTCACTTATATCTGATCCCTAGCTCTTTTCTATGTAATCCTTAAATAGACAACACGACAAATAAAAATATGCTGTCCTATATAATGTAACATTCCAACAGCCCTCTTCACAAGGGTCTTCCAGATGAAAGCCTATGTTTTCTTAACTTGACTAATAGAAACTTCTACTTCTTCCAGGGTACAGTTGTGATTCCAACTCTGGACTCCCTTCTATATGACAGCCAAGAGTTTCCAGATCCAGAGAAGTTTAATCCTGAGCATTTTCTGGATGAAAATGGGAAGTTCAAGTACAGTGACTATTTCAAGGCATTTTCTGCAGGTAAGCAGAGTTCTGGGGTCAAACCATCCCTGGGAAATTGTCTTCTCCAACCGTATGGCTACTTCCCATGTGCTCTTCACCTATCTTAGATGACGATTGCCATCCCTACCTCCTACGCCCTTGTAACACGTGACACAAGTATGTTCCTCCCTGTTCAGAGAAGTCAGATATCATATTTCACCAGAAGTCCTGGAAATGAGGGCTGGGTTGATTATTTTATCACAGAGTGGACATTTTTTTTTCTAGATTGTTAAACTGTTAAGCTGTTTCTACTTTAACCAGATGCGGTAAAAAGCTGTCAAAACTGTATTACCTAATTCTTCACAAGTTTCCACAAAAATTGCTAAAGTCTGTTCTTTAGCTGCCTGAACTCTTTTTTAGCAAGCATCTGGACCTTCTAGGTGGTCCCATCTCAGGGCCTCAGCAAGGGTTCCAGTAAAGGGAGAGGCGCAGTCAGTTTGATAACTTTAACCACCTGTGTTTGCATAGGCTTCCCTGTTCCACCTTCCTGTAGTTACGGCAGAGAAGCTTTGGGTCCACTTCCCTACAATACCGCATGCTCATGCAGCAGAGTTCTGAATGAGTGGTGTCAAAAGCTGGCCCGAGTCAATGTCACTGACACTCTTGATCTCTGACATATGACCACTGGTGTCCAGGGACCAATGGGCAGGGACAGGAAATCCTTTCAGGTGGTTTGCCTGAAGCCTTCTGCCACACTTCCAATACCTCAGGTGTTAGAAGTGTGAGCTCTACAAGGATCCCTCCGTACCTCACCAGCACTGTTGTTACTTCTAGGAAAACGTGTGTGTGTCGGAGAAGGCCTGGCTCGCATGGAATTGTTTCTGCTCTTGTCTGCTATTCTGCAGCACTTTAATCTGAAGTCTCTGGTTGACCCAAAGGACATCGACCTCAATCCTGTCGCAGTTGGTTTTGGCAGTATCCCACCTGAATATAAACTTTGTGTCATTCCCCGTTCATGAGACCTGGTAACTGCCTGTCTCAAGTAAAAAGTCAACAGAGAAGCCCATTATTAGCCCTTTAAAAGTAACTGCTTTTTAAAAATCTCAAATATATAGAGTTCCTATCATAAAACGGAAAAAATAAATAAAATCTTGATGAACTATATATTAGTTGTGGACTTAGTGAGGAGAACCTTGTCTCCTTGGCTATGTAAAAGTTCCCCAGTGAGGGAATACTATTCCACAGCCAACAGTATAACATCTTCCAATCTGTCTGTCCCTGACTTCGCTCGAGTATTTGTTTGCATATGTGGGATGATCCTGGTTATCTATCCATCACAAAACCCTGAATTTAACAGTATATTCAAAGTTCTCTTGCCATATAGAGTAACGTATTCATAGGTTCTTGGGATTATAATATAGATACTTTAGACTGGCCCCTCTTTCCAGCTCAACTACTACGGTGCACTACTGAAATCCAAAGCTAACAGACACAACAGTGGCCCCATTGAAGATACTTTGGATCGCCATGACTCCACAAAGGCAAGACTGCTACCAGAAAAAATGGAAAGAAAAGTGTAATTATAAAATGTGCTTTGGGGCAGAGAGGTTCCAACTTAAGGATTGCTATTAGGGAAATTCTGAAGTGACAGGGAAAAGATAGGGTGTATGTAGCTCTAAGGGCCGTTAACTAATTGTAGCATCATCTGGCCTCTGCCTGAAGTTGACACCTGATCAGTAGAGCCACTAACTATATTCACTTAGTGGTGAAGCTTGGAATGGCTCAATTCTGGTTGTCTTTTCAAGGGAATAACACTAAATTCTCAAGTACAGACCAAGCAAGG
>LOEQ01008544.1:5771-23090 GCA_001685075.1 Bramus lutescens | reverse complement strand
CTCTCACACACACACACACACACACACACACACACACACACACACACACACATTGATCCACATGAAACAAGGCAAAAACAGAAAAGAAAGAAGAAAGGAGAAGCAACTGTTTTCTGTCTTGGGCTGTGGGATGGGGGTGGTGCTTGACTGTTCCACAAGTAGAAAATGAAAGCCCAGGCTTTTATTTTCTGTCTGAGACAGAGCTTTGGGTCCCTGGGGACCTACAGAGGAAGGCAGTAGGTACTGTGTGGGAGTCTGTGAATATACTGACATACACTGAAAGAAACCTAAAAAAAAGTTAATGAAATTTTCATCCAGGAAACTATTTTCAATGCAGAACTTTTAACTAGCAGCAATCAATTTAAGTTTTAATCAAGCATGGCCTAAAATTCCTTACCTACTGAAAGTTTGTGAAGGCGTTAGTGTCTATGTTTCCATATAGAGAAAATTGGTAACAATTATCTAAAGATTTCTAGTGTGAAAATATACTGTCTGTGTGTTTGTCTCTCTGTCTCTGCCTGTCTCTCTGTGTGTTTCTTTCTCCTCTCTTCCCTATCTTCCTCCCTCCCCACTCTATGAAGCCTTGTGTATATGATGAACTGTGCACACCCCAGTGAATACAGCACATACACAAGTGTAGAAGGATTACTACAAATTCAATGCAACCAACCAACCAAATAAAATCCCAACTCAACTGAAACCTGCTTTCATGATGAAAAGTTCCGTGCCTGAAAATGATACAACCATTAACAAACTTAAGAGTTAGGATCTATCATTACATTTTACAGATAAAGAAATGGAGGCATAAAGGCAGTGAATGACTTAGCAGAGTCACAGCTTGAAGAATTCAAAACCATTTTTGACTCCAATCTGGTACCAAAGTTGGGGCTTTTGACCACTACGATTAATGATATCTCTGAGTCCAGGAGGAAAAAGTGGGTGCCCATATATCTTGAGTCTTCCTCTTCCTCTACTATATGTACAGAGCTGTTTTTAAAGATACTGTTCTTTATGCCCGGGTTGGTAAGTAGGATTTTAGATAGTGGAAATACCACATGTCTTAAATAGTGTAGATAGGTGGCTTGAAATGTAATCACTGTCTGATGAGACAATGAAACCTTTGTAATAAAATATGAAGAGAATATTCCTCTGACTTTAGCCACCACTGTCAAGGCAAAGTGGGATCTAGATTATACCACAGCCAAACACTAGGTGGAGCCAAGGGAATTCCACAAAAAAAGGGGGTGGGAGGATTGCAGAAGTCAGAGGGATTGAGGACTCCAGGAGAACAGGAATCACAGAATCACCTAGGCAGAGCTCATAGGGGCTCACAGAGACTGAAGTGATAATCATCGATCCTGTATGGGTCTGCGCTATGTCCTCAGCACAGACGTTATGGTTGTCTACCTGGATGTTCTTATGGGACTCCTAGCAGTGGAAGTGGGTGTTTCTCTGACTCTTTTGCCTGTTCTTAGGACCCTTTTCCTCATACTGGCTTGCCTCCTCTAGCCTTGTTATGAGGGTTTGTGCCTAGTCTTTGTAACTTGTTATGCCATGTTATCGTTGCAATCCCTGGGAAGCGTGCTGCTTTTTAAGGAAATAAAGAGGAAAAGTAGATCTGGGAGAGAGAGGAGGTATTGGGAAGACTGGGAAGAGTGGAAGGAGGGAAAACTGTAGTCAAGATGTATTATATGAGAGAAAAAGAAAAACTGAGAAAAGTGATGCTCAGTATCCTTTTTGGATACTACTACTTCAACCAAGTCTTCATGATTTGTTTTCCCTTAGTTATTATTTCCTGGCTCATGGAAAGATATACCACAGTCTTCTGCAAATGACTGGAAGAAAAATTTGACTGCAATATTTATATTCTATGAGTGTGCCAGTTGGTGTGTTACAATTTTCTGTAGACAAAATAAAGTATTATTTTACTCATATATTTCTATGCTTCAGTTATGTATTTACATCATTTACAACCCTCCACTTTCCCTTTCCAACTTTGCACACAGTCTTTCAAGTCTATCTCATATATGTAATTTCTTGTTTGTTCATTATTCTGTTATGCCCAAGAAAACCTCCCTCAGTCAGTGGAACATCTACAAATTGGCATGTCCATTTTTAAAGCATAACTCTTTAAAGGCAAAACGTTGTCACTTTTCACTAAACTCTTCTTCAGAAACTACATTCAAGGAGATTGGAAATGTGTGGACTAAGCCCACATATATTTTCATTTCAATATGTAACAAAGAAGTACAATAAAATCTCAGATTAAATAAAAACCTAGAATACTCTAGAGAGAGGTGAATCATTTTTTATTTCTTTATGCATTTTTATTGAGCTATATATTTTTCTCCACTCCCCTCCCTCTTCTGTCCCCTTCTACCACTCCCATGGTCCCTATGCTCCCAATTTACTCAAGAGATGTTGTCTTTTTCTACTTCCCATGTTCATTAGATCCATGTATGTCTCTTTTAGGGTCCTCATTGTTGTCTAGATTCTTTGGGATTGTGAATTGTAGGATGGTTTTTCCTTGCTTTATGTCTAAAAGGCACTTAAAGGTGAGTACATATGATATTTGTCTTTCTAGGTCTGGGTCACATCACTCAATATGACGATTTCTAGATCCATCCATTTACCCCAAAATTTCAAGATGTCATTATATTTTTCTACTGCGTAATACTCCATTGTGTAAATGTACCAAATTTTCCTTATCCATTCTTCAGTTGAAGAGCATCTAGGTTGTTTCCAGATTCTGGCTATGACAAATAATGCTGCTATGAACATAGAGTACTATTCAGCGGGAGAAAAAAAAATGACATCTTGAATTTTGCATGCAAATGGATAGCACTAGAAAACAACATTTTGAGTAAGGTAAATCAGACCCAAAAAGATGAATATGGTATGTACTCACTCATAAGTAGATATTAGCTATAAACAAAGAATATTGAGCTTATAGTTCATGATCCTAGAAAAGCTAAGTCATAAAGTGAATCCTAAGAAAAACATATATAGATACACCTGGAAAGTCGAAATAAACAAGACCACCTGACAATATTGGGAACATAGGGGTGGGGGAAAAGGGAGGATGGAAGGGGAAGATGAGGGGAGAAGAGGAGGGGTTGGAGAACTTGAGGGAATGGGATAGTCGAGATGGAGGAAGGACAGAGATGAGAGCAAGGAAAGAGGTATCTTTATTCAGGGAGCCATTATGGGGTTAGTAAGAAACCTGGCTCTAGAGAAATTCCATGGGATCCACAAGGATGACCCCAGCTAAGATCCTAAGCAATAGAGGGTGCCCGAACTGGCATTGTCCTGTAGTCAGACTGATGAATACTTAAATATTACCATAGAACCTTCATCCAGCTACTTATGGAAACAGAGGCAGAGACCCACATTGGAGCACTGGACTGCGCTCCCCAATCCAGTTGAAGAGTGGGAGAAATGAAATATGAGCATAGAGGTCAAGACCATGATGGTGACATCCACTGAACAGTCTATGTGTTGGAGCTCACCAATACCAGCCAGACTGGGAAGGAACAAGCATAGGAACAAACTAGTCCCTCTGAATGTGGGTGCCAGTTGTATGGCTGGGTTAGACTGAGGGGCCACTGGCAGTGGCATCAGGATTTATCCTCACTGATTGTACTGGCCTTTTTGGAACCTGAAGAGAAACCTACCTATGGAACGAGTCGGATCTATATCATCAGAGGGCCTTGGTTCTTCCTCAAAGCAATGTGCCTTACCCTCTCTGATGAGTGGATGGGGAGTGTGGGTGGGTTATGTGGAAGGAATTGGAGGAAGGGTTTTAAAGTTGCATGTTTTAAATGTCAATCACACATGAGAGGTTGATAATAGTGTATCAAAGATAATGGAGTGTGGTCATAGCTTCAGGGTAGGGGCTAAATGAACACTTCTTTCTCTAATGCAGAGCCGTCTACCACCTCCTATATATGTAGTTAAGAGGTTTGTTTAAAATGTTGAGCTCTTAATGAGTTATGGTCTGGATTGAGCACATTTAAGAACCTGATAGTCATTGAGGAGTTGTGAAGAATTACTGCAAATACTGAATTTTAGGACAAATTGTTCACAGTTGGTTAAAAGTATGAAGCAACATAAAAATACTGAGCCCTTGAATATCAAATAAATTTTGACATGAAGGTCTTTATAAATTGTATTACTTGTGATATGAAACATACATTTTGTTTTAATTTTATTTGTTTGCTTGTTTGTTTTGAGATAGAGTTTCATTCTGTAGCCCAGGCTGGCCTATTACTTACTGTGTATCCCATGCTGACCTTGACCTTGCTGCAATCCTCCAGTCTTAATTGAAATTACATGTGTGAGCCATCACATCCATCTCCACATATACAGTTTTACTGAAGAAAAAGCCATGAAATCCCTGGAGGCTTGACTTACAAAACTCAAGCTAAACTGAAGTCCAGTTCCCCGTGAATGCTTTACATTCTCACATGCTACCCACTGCTGTTCATGAAATGTGACCTGATCAACTGCCTAGGTCACTCCAGGTTGAGGGATTCCATGTCTTTATATTTCAATCACACTTAGGAGAGGAATGGGAACTGGCAGACACTGAAAGACTAGGATTCAACTCAGGGATTAAGACTGAAAGAGAAGTCAGGAAAATGCAAGGAAGGGAAAGGGGAAGGTGTGACATTGGGAGGGGAACTTGTTAACTTGCCAACAGCATTAGTCAGACTTTCCCTGCTTCCTCACACAAATGGGTTACTATTTTAAGATCCCCATCACTAAACACTGCATGGAGATGCTGCTATGGAAATATTATAGAAAATAAAAATAAAGTACACATAATGTATGTGTACAGTCTGTAAAGGAGTTGATTAACGAAGTAATTTAAAATGTTAGGTCCTGGTTGGAAATTGCTGTGTCTATGGACAATCAGCCACATTAGCACTTACTCATTTCTTTCCCTGGACCATCTATTTCCCCTAAAACTTAAAAACGTAGGGAAAGAGAGGGTATTTAAGAAATGACAGAAATAGCTACAATATTGAAAAAGGTTTTTAAAATGAGTACCATGAGATGTGTGAAAATATTTTCCCCTGAGTTAAGCAACAGTGGGTGACACTATTCACTCTTAGTGGAAACTGAGTAGAAGTGAGGAGAGGAGTATTAGCATGCACGTTACCTTACAGTGTCAAAGAGCTCATTTCTTTTCTTCCTTCTTGACTACGAATAATGCAAAAAAGCATGCATATAGATGGTTTGTTTAACCAGACTGATGTGAGGTACGCTGACTACATTGTGACATTTAACTATTATACTCTTTTTATTTTATGAAGAATTTATATCATGAAGTATGGTAAAAAATGTTTTCAATAGAAGTTACCATTATGTGTTTTTCACTTTTTCCATGCCCAGACTTCTGCAAATGACCTTTATGTATTGCACCTATATCTTTATCTCCTACTCTTTTCTAAAACTGGTTTTCACACTTTTCTAAAAAAGAAGGAGGAGGAGGAGGAGGAGGAGGAGNGAAGAAGAAGAAGAAGAAGAAGAAGAAGAAGAAGAAGAAGAAGAAGAAGAAGAAGAAAAGCACTCTACACCCTGTTGAGTCTGCTGAGGGTCTTCCAAGATTTTTAAATTGATATGTAATGTGGTATTTAAGTACATATAATTCTTGATTTCTTTAAACTGGTTGTCATTGTTGCCTGTTATCCTTGGAAACTTTTTCCTTAATTTTCTTGACTCTATGGCCATCTTGATTATTTGCCAGAGTACATATGTATTTCATTTGTTCTCTAATGTACATCTTTACTTTAAACAACTACCAAACGTTCTTCTTCTCCAGGTCACATTCTGGGACCATTTCTCTTCTCATACTACCTAAGTCACATCAAGGAAGCATATTATATGACTTCAGCTTCTACCTAGACACTAATGATTCCTAAATCTGCACTTATGGCCCTGCTTTCTACGTCTTTTGTCTCGTAATGATATTGTGCAATCCGTTATCGTCAGAGAGAAAGGGATAACTGAAAATAGGGCATTCTTAGCTCTCCTGGATTTATCAATATGGAGGGAATTTATGTCATATTTCATGAGATTGAAAGTGAAAATTTTTAAGGTTTATTCACATGGAAACCAAAGAAAAATTGTATTCAGTACTCTATCCATGCATTTTCTCAGCAATGGCAGACTCATTTTTCTGTGACTGTATAAATCCCAGATGACCTCCTTCTACAACTTTATAACAGGGCAGCAGAACGGCTTCTTTTATAGGTGCTCATCTCTCAGGGTAGGTTTTGAGGACGAGTTTTCAATATGTCATTAAAGGGACAAATGAATATTGATAGTTAAGGCCAGGACCTTATCATTCTCTTTGCTCCATGCTCTAATATTCTAACCCACTGCTACTTACAGTGACAATGACAGTGAAACCCCAATTCCTACGTAACTAAAACTCTTACAAGAAAAAAAGACATGATTCAATTGCATTACCTTCTCTGCTGCTAATGTACAACATAATTTAAAAGTGTCTTCCCTGCTAGTTCTCAACTCTACTTCCTCTTATCTAAGATAGAGATAATAATGTCTGCTTAATCTCCATTACTGCATTGTATTGGTTAAAGGCATTAAGGGACTGTAGATGTTATTCATGTAGAGGAGACCTTTATCAATAACCAACAGCCAAAGTGATACCAGAAATGTATGTTGGTAGAGGTTGAAATGCATAGGTTCCCAGGCATGTTAAAATATTACAGGGTTCCATTCATCGAACTCTTATGGGCCTTTCAAATGCCTGATCTTATTATACTTCTTTTTTTTAAGAACATTGAATTTACCTTTCTATGACAGCTGTCATTTATAGATGACATTTTGATGAAAATTCAGAATGAAATGAGTATGCTCGTCTTGTCTGTCATGTTGTTTTGGCACCTTTTGAAAAGCATATATGTTTATCAATGTGTGGCAGTAATTTCTGAGAAGAGCAGCGTAACCATGTGGTAAGACAGTCTTTCATCTGAGAGACAAGAGCTCATGCCTTGAGAACAAATGTGCACTCAGCAGATTAAGCATATGGTACAGAGTGATGGAAACAGAATAGAGAGCTGGAGAAAAAATGATTTCATAATTTAGTCTTTTGTTTAGTAACCTGATGAAATCACAATGTCTAAGAACTGAAGACAACCTTGAGGTTTTCTAACTCTGTAATTTTTGAAATATTTTTACTTCCTGTATACTTTTTCAATAACTACTTACCCTTGCTTAATATTCTGTATACCTCTCTTTGGTATACTAAAATTAAGTTTTATTTAAAATAATTTACTTCTTAGAAAAGGAAATAATTTTATTACTATGTGTTTGAAATATTATTTATTGACATAAAGAGCTTGTTTTTGTAAGTTATCAATTAATTATACTAAATGTAATACATTAATTATTAAACAAGATTTTGACCCAAATTTATCCTATAATAATATCATAATTAAGTTTTGAGAAATGGGTCCAATTCTGAATTTCCTTCATAGACTGAAATATATAGAAAACCATTTTTTTCTATTCTAAGGGGGCTGGCTCCTGATTGATGTCACACAGCAAGGCTACAACAAAAATGAGATTTATTTGTTAACAACAAAGTGAACCCCATGTTAAGATGGAATTTTAAATATTTATTCCTTGAGATTATCACCTTTTTCTTCCTTAATTTCCTGGCAAACTTAGATATGTGATCTAGTTATGAAATGTGTTGATATAAAACTGTAAAAAGCTTAAAGATGAGAATGAAAATGTGAGATAAGGAATCAATAGAGTTTACGCAGAAAATGATATTAATGTCCACAAATACAAGCTTTCAGTCTTTCTAAACAGAAGGAAAACCTAGACACTGATAATATGCCTAACAGCGGCAAAAATCTCAGTGGTCCATGAAAGAGCTAGCACTAGTGCTGACTAATAAGACAGAAACATAAGGCTTAACTCTAACCTTGGTAAACTGAAAGGACTGTAGAATATGACCAAAGCAACACTCTAGCTAATGACAGAGACAGAGCCAAAGCAATTCTTTCAGAGAGAGTTTTTCTAGATTTAGTAAATAGGGCAATCTTAAAAAAAAAAAAAAAAACGAAACAACTCTGGACATAGGAAGTGAAAAGAGGCACTGAGCTTAATGCTTCCAAATGAAGCACAAATCTCATTTAGTGTCAAGACAATGACAATAATAGTAGGAAACTCTAAAATTAATATTAATTTATTGTTCACCATAATTGGCTTTATTAATTAGAATGAATTTGCAATAACTAGTTTCTGGTATTACTTGGGATTTTTTTAAAAATAAAGTATTGTATACATTATTTTATTTTTGAAATTATAATATAATTACATTTCTCCATTCCCTTTAGTCCATCTAAACCCTGCCATACACCTCTCCTTTTCTACAAATTTAAAATCTCTTTACTCACCATTTTCTCAATGCATATATATATATATATATATATTCCTAAGTATAACCTTTTAAAGTGGTATGATCTTACTTATGTAAATTTTCAGGATTAACCATTTGGCAGTGGACATCCAAGAGGTGCACTCCTCCCTGGAGAAGATCATCTCTCTTATTCTCAGCTTTCTTTGGTTGCCTGTAGTTCTTTGAGTAGTAATGCTGGGGCCTTATGACTCTTCCCCATTCACTTTGTAAGAGTCAGAGGATCAGGGATTTGCTGTGAGATTAGGTCTTCTAGTAATATCAGAAGCAACATTCATAAAATCTCACCAACATGACTGCATGCCTGGTCAACTGTGAACCGACAAAGGATGACACCAGTGCACATTCCAAAGTGTTTTAAAGTGTTTATCCTTTCTCTTAAAATTAAAATTGTAGTGGTTCACTGGGCAGTTGTGGTGCATGCCTTTAATCCCAGCACTTGGGAGGCAGATGCAGACGGATCTCTATGAGTTAGGGGCCAGCCTGGTCTATAGAGCAAATTCGAGGACAGCTTCCAAAGCTACAAAGAAACCTCTCTCAAAAAAAAGAAAGAAAGAAAGAAAAAGAAAAACAAACAAAAACAACAAAAAAAAACCCTGTAGTGGTTCATTAAAGAAGTTGAGATTTTTATTCAAAATAAAATTTACTCCTCGAGTTTATCAATATCATTTTGGCTTTTATGTAGCTTCATATTTGGGCCCTATTCCTCCATATCAACCTCAGGCGGCAAATAGTTAACTTGATGTTAACCCAGATTTGAGATCTAGCTCCCTTTTCCTGCACCTCATTTGTGCATTTGAACTTGTTTACACAAGCTAGATTTTCTGAAATCTTCCTGCTCCTTGTGAATTTTACTTTACTGTAGCTGTTTTTTTTTTCCTTCTTAAAATGTTTTCAGAAGGTTAATTGTCCAGACGCTTCTCCAAAGGAGAGAAGGAGGAAGCAGTTGTGTGTCAGTGCTCTGCTTCTACAAGTTAGTACCTTCTTTGCCAAATGGCCCTTTGTCTCAACAAACAGAAATGGGATCTTCGAAAAAAGTGAAAATTAACAAACAAAAGAAAACAAAAAATCAAGGTAAAGCAAAAGCAACTTTAAAATGTAATGTCATTTGGGCCCCACTGCCTATTTATCTTAGGTTAAAGGTGTGGAATTTGCAGTAATTTATAAGCTTGCTGCTGTCATTTGCCCAACTGGCTTTCCCAAGCAGAAAACCAGTTTCAAAAACGATTTGAGAAGGATGACCCTCTCCCAATCCGAAGTTTTAAGATCTGTGGGATTCTATTTTTGCTTATTAAATAATTTGTCCTTTACACTTTTGAGGAGGAGGAATCTTCTGTATATTAAGTTAGCATTTTACTACATGCATTGTTAGCTGTCATGTCTATTACTCAATGGCCCTTTAATGTAAATGTGTAAGAAGTATGCTATCTTTCAGGAAAATCAATGGATTTTTCTGTAATCAGACTCTCAATCTCTCTTCTCTAGATCTGGCCATTAGAATTTTGTGTTTGTATAACTAGATATTATTTAAGTACCAATAAATCAATTTTTATGTTCTTTAGATTTCAATTTCTCATTTGCTATTTTATTTATTTATTATTCTTTCTAAGTATTGTGCACGTGCATGTATAATGTTTTTATGCTGTGTAAGTGTAGGCATACAGAATGTATGTGAAGACCAGAGGACAACTTTGGTTCCTTGGTTCTTGCCACTTTGTGAGGTAGAGTTTCCTAGTTTGTGATGATCTGCATCTTGCCTTATGGGTACTGGATAACAGATTTGGTATCTGAATTCAGCTTTTTATGGTTGCCAGGGATCTAATTCTGGTACTACAGCTAGCATGGAGCTTTAATTCACAGAGCCATCATGCTGGCCCAATAGATTGATTTTCAAATTGACTGGTTCTCCTTGGTAAGAAAAATATTTGTGCAGAAATGATCTAATTGTTTTGGAAATATACCTCTAAATTAATTGCATGGCCAAATTGTATTGAGATGTCACTTAATCTCTGCTGGTTTTGCTAGAACAACTTTGATAAATGAACAGACGCAATGTGATATAAATTCAATCCTATTTGCCTTAAAAATTAAAACCATGGTAGCACATGACAATATACAATTTTGGAAATTAATATGCTGTCGTCAACAAGTACCTATTTATAAAATTTTCATTATTATTACGTCATTAAAGAAAATCTTGATCATAGTCATCGTGATTGATCTTTAAAATATATAAATTTTACAATGTCCATATAATGGTAAAATTTATTATACAACCATAATTCAATGTGTTACTCAGAAGATATTCTTCACTATGGAAATATTTTAATATGTACAAAAGAAATACACCAAGATGCACCCTAATGTAGTCATATCTCACCTTTACTCATTGAGAATATATTGCAGATTTTTTATCCATCTGTCCTTTCTTTTAATTTCTTCTATTTTATTGAGTTAATTAAAGCAATTCCTAAGTAAAATGTCATATATATGTAATACCATAAGACCATTTAACTCATACATTATCACTCATCATAGGTATAAATTGCTCCTGGACCCAGTCATTGGTATATTAGAGGATCCAGCACAAAACTTTGGGAATCTTCGAATTTCAGTTCATGCACTCTATCAACAACTGCTGTGTGACTCTGGACCTTCAGCTTCCCTTTGTTTCAAATGAAAGAGTTAAATGTAATTTCTAAGTCCTAATTAATCAAGATGTTCTGAGTTTATATAGCCAAATGATTAAGTTTGCTAGTCTGTCTTATGTTATTAACTAGATGAAAAAAAAAAGAATTAGAACCTGGTGTCTTTAAACACTAAGTGTGCTAAAATTTTTGAATTGAAGTTAGACACATAAAAGCTAATGAGTTTTGAACAAGATTGTTTTTATCATCTGAAGCAATTTTTCCTGTAACTGCCTAAGAGAGAATACCTGATAATTATTTGAAAAGAGTAATAATGTGGTTTCATCATTCTGACTGCCTTCCTGCTTAAAGGGCTAGCCCCAACTTGTGGGAAATGCTCCAAAAGCCTGTGCTTGCAGCGCCCTCTTCTGACCTACCACCCCGCAGGTAAGTCAGGCTGTCATTTCTGACTTGCCCTGGGGCTTGAGACTTCCTGCTCCCTCATCTGCTACAGCTTTGTTTTGAAATAGTACACATGTGAAAGGCACAAATACTGTGAAAAGAAAAATGTGAGTATAAATAATACTTTATATTTTCGTCTAACCTTCCATTTTGAAATTTGGGGAGTTTTACAAAGGGAGAAATGACTGAAATTTCAAAAGTGGTTCAAGTCTTGATCAAGCAAAGAACAAACTTGTGTAAGAAAATTATATGAAAATAAAAAATGCAAAAAATGCTGCTAAAACTTTCAGATGAATAAGACGTAATAAGTAGCATACCGAAATTCAAACCCATGCTATAAACTCTCCGCCTTTTAGCAGAGAAGCAAGAAATGATACCCTACGCAGCTGGCACTCTGTCTTTTAAACTCACCCTGAAATTCTATACTAACAGACAAGTGCTCTCTGAAAAAAACATTCTAATACTTCACCAGTCATTCTCCTCTACCACCCACTCTCATGCTACATTCCTTCTTACCCCAGAGCTTTTCTTACAAAACGGCTTCCTTTCTCCTTACTGTTCATGCAAGTGATCAGTACTGCATTCTTCTCAGGCCCATCACAAATCTTATGTGTCTGTCTTGGGTCGCACTGCCTGAGTATTAAGTATTTATCACCTCCCTTCTCTGTTCAAATGTTCAAAATGTTTCCAGACATCTTGTTGAGAAGCCTTGCCTTCTCATCATCTAGGTTGATACTGTTTCTGCCTCTTGGATGATCTGCATATTTTTATTGGTGGTTTCTTTAGCATTTCTCTTCATTAAACCCACTCTCTAACCTACTTACTCAGAAATTTCCAAAAATCTCTCAATTGTGACTAAAAAAAAAACCCTGATAAAACAAGAGCCCACAAGATAACAACTTTTAAATTTATGTAGGAGTGACATTTTCTTAGCAAAAAACAAACAAACAAACAAACAAACAAATAAATAAATAAATAAATAAATAAATAAATAAGAAGAAGAAAACTCAAGGGCTATGTACTATGTATAGTAGACTTTTTGACATCTGTTAAGCCATTAGCCATGAGGCCAGAAATACATATTTGTTTTTATCACACACATATATCTGAATGAACACATTTTGAGCATTTTCTTTTTCTGCATTTGTTGTTCTTATATTTTCTTGGGGTTTTACTCCATAGCTTAGGCTGCTCTAAAACTCACTATGGATCACAGGCTGTCCTCAAACTGTAGGGCAGTTCTCAGGCCTCTTGCCTCATTTTCCCAGGCTCTAGGATTATAGATATAAAATACTACATTTTTATGAACTAAATGTTATTTTGAGCAACTATGGTGCAATAGTAAACAAAATATGTGTCTTAACCTCATGGACTACAGTCTTTTGACAGAACAGAATTTATATAAAGAAGAGTGAGATGCACAGAATTAGTTAGCATTAGTGTTTGAAGTGTCCATAGGGTCACTTGTTCATAATCTAAATAGTACCACTTTATTTCATTCCATGTGTACATAAACATCACCAACAATTTAATATATTTTAGCAAAAATCCCAAAAGACCTTAAAATACATTTATTTTTAAATATTTATTTTACTGTTTTAGATTATAACAGAATTACCTCATTTACCCTTCCTTTTCCTACCCCCAAATCTTCCCATGTACCTCATCTTGCTCTTTCAAATTCATGGCCTCATTTTTCTTTAACAGTTGATTTTTAAAACCTACTACATCTGTATGATGTTACTTGCATGTATATGTTTTCCTTTCATTAACATTTTTAGGTAGCTCTCTTTCTCTCAGGTGTCTAAGCACAACTGTCTTGCCACCTATCTGTTTCTATCTCTTCTAACCACAAACTACTACAGCCTAGGCATAATGCTGTTGCTCTTCTGGAAAAAGCCAGATCTCTGGACCATGAAATATAAGGATTTCCTTAATCTCCTCTAAGTGATGGAGAGTTTTTCCACCATGACATCAGTATCAATCAGTATAAACTGGTGGAGGATATGAGGACCTGATAACATTGAGGAACAGAAGGAGGAGCATTGTGTGGCAGCCTCTAGATCAAGCACTTCAATGATAGGATGAGCCGTCTTCATCTGTTATCATCACAGATCCTGGGAGTCCATCAAAGACTATCAGGCCCAGAACAGTCAGCACCACCATCCCTACTAGAGAGGTATTCATTCTAACACCAGTGTGTTATTCATTATGATTCCAGTTCTCTGATGCATGCATGGAATCACTAAATATGTCATTTCTCAGTGTAAATATCAGTGTTAACAATAAATCCCAAGAACTATGTGGGCAATGAGTTGGGGAAGATCACAAGGAGGTTCATCATGGAGCTAGAAAAGAAGTGTTTTGATGAATTGGATGGAGTAATATTGAATCCAGATGGAACTGACCCAAAGGGACCAGGTAATTTCCAATTGTAACATTGATCAGTTCTGGGTTCCACCAAGGCAAAGTCTTACAAAAGAAGTATCTTGGAGACAGACTGTGATACATTGATCCCACTTGTCCAATCCAGTGCATCCACAAACATAGTCAAGGTCGTTGTTGAAGGTGCCAATGAACCAACGACTCCAGAAGCCGACGAAATTTTCCTGGGAAGGAACATCACACCATGGTTATTCCAGATCTCCATTTAAATGCTGGAGGAATGACAGTGCCTTTTTCTGAGCATCTGAAGAATCTGAATCATGCCAGCTATGGCTGATTAACTTTCAAATATGAAAGAGATTCTAACTAGCACTTGTTCATGTCTGTTCAAGAGAGCTTAGAAAGAAAATTTGGGAAGCATGGTGGAACTATGCCTGTTACACCCACTTCAGAGTTCCAGGGCTCCATTTATATCCCATCAACAGAGAAAGACACTGTACACTCTGCTTTAGCCTGCATGATGAAGTGTTTTGCCAGGTACATTATGGAAATAGCCATGAAGTGTAATCTTTGCACCTTAACCAGAAAACTGCTTTCTGTATTAATGCATGGAGAAAGTTTCCAAGGTGAACTTTGCATAGGTGCATTGTAACTCTCTTCCTACAATTCCTCTTCTCCTGTGCCTTCTGCAAAACTCTTACCAGTTTATACACAAACACCAAAATCTCTGTTTTGTGACTTACTGAATAAGTCATTCTTCTCAACGGGTTCCTTTGAATCAGTTCCTTAAGAGGAAAGGATTTAGGTTATGGTGTCACACATACCTATGCTAGTGTGAAAGTAGAATTTGGTTTTAAAATAAAATATCACTCTTTCTCTTGGATGTGCGGCCTTGGTCCAGAGCTCTCCCCAACAGGGTTGAGGAAATTGTCAAAGAAAATGTTCAAAAGCACTTACTCACTTTTGCTCTGAATATTCCTGGGATATGCTATATATGTAACACATGTAAGAAATAAGTATGTAATCTTTTAAGGAGGGATCATGGTCCTCAAATGAGTTATTGGTATTTTATATGAGCAAAAAGAAATCTCAACTTTATAACTTCAAACAAAAATACAAGTTATTTATCATGCATGTTATTCTTTCATAGTAAAATAAATACATACTGCTATAATAAAATTGCCTTTAATCACTTAACCAGCCTAACTGTAACTCTGTTCAAGAGCCTACAGATATAAATAAAAGAAAAATCTAATATTTTTAAAATATTATTTATAGCTTATATAGTATGTATTGTTGACCAGTAAAAATAGAGAACATTATGGAGAACTATTCAAAAAAATCTTTACTTAGCATCATGTTATATACTTTTAACTTGGGAGGCATAGGTAGGTGGGTCTATGAATTTGAGGCCAGGCTGGTCTACAAAGTAAGTTGCATACCAGGCCCGCCAGATACAAATGGTGAGACCCTTTATCAAAAAAATGTAAACAAAAACAACAGCAACAACAAAAGTAGAAATATTTAAATTAGAAGGTACAAGCTGTAGCAGGGTGGTGGTGGCACGAGCTTTTAATCCCAACACTCGGGAGGCAGAGGTGGGTGAATCCCTGTGATTTCAAGGCCAGCCTGGTCTACAAGAGCTAGTTCCAGGACAGGCTCCAAAGTAACAGAGAAACCCTGTCTCAAAACCCAAATTTCTTTCTTTCTTTCTTTCTTTCTTTCTTTCTTTCTTTCTTTCTTTGAAGAAAAGAAAGTACAAGTTGTTTTTAAAAACAACAAATTCTTGTGAAAGAAGATGCTATAGAGAGGTGGGAGTTCATAGGCCGTATATTCAGGAAGATCATCTACTAACAAATACTAGTTAAAACCATCCCTAAAGAGTGATAAAACTGTAGATATATGATAGAAGTACAGGTAAAGAGTAAGAACATCACAACACCCTAAAGCTGGAAGAATCTTCATCACAGTGAAATAGGAAGAAAGTGACACAATAAAAGACAAAATGATGATGGTTTTGCCAGACCTCCTAATCCTTATTCTCCAGGAAAAGGTGAGTGAACTATCTGCCTGTTCCTGTTCCACAGCCACAGGACCCAGGACAATCAGGCACAATAGGGAGTCAAGTCAAAGCAGAAACTCAAGTTTATTACTGAGAGCATCAGCTCATATAGGTTAAGTGACATTGTGTGATGTGGGGGTACCTCCAGCCAATAAGAGACAGCCAAGCCCTCCCTCTGGCTGGAGGGGTGTCTACCTAGATTTTGCTGTCTCATCTTTGGTAGCTTTGAGACTATACTTCAAACTTGGGACAGGCTTTTCTCTGCCCTATAGATAATTTATCTCTGACCTGAGATAATTTTGATCCAACAGGCTTGAGGAATTTGCTTGTTTGTTTATACAAAACTGGTGTGGGAGGTTCTTCTGTCTATGTGTTGATTTTATTGGTTAATGAATAAANATACAGATTAATAGAAATGGGTTAAATTAAGATGTAAGAGTTAGCCAATAAGAAGTTAGAGCTAAGGAGTCAATCAGTGATTTAACTAATGCAGTTTCTGTGTGGTTATTTCGGGTTAAGCAGCTGGGAACAAACTAGCAGCCTCCCTTCAACACAAAACTTATTGAGAACCTACTAGGTTCAAGGAAGCAGAAACAAAGTCACGTATATTACATGATAATGGTAACTTTAAGGACCTGAGAGTCTAGTAGCAGATAAAGGAATATCTAACTTTAATAAAATGTGAAACACAATTATCTGTTAGGCAATATATTATCAATTATGTGTTTGTAATTATTCATATAAAAGAAGTATATATAAAGGACAATTTGGAAAGAAAAATATTAAAGGCAGGAAAACTAATTGAAAAGTTTTTGAATAATGTAGATATAAATTGAGGGGATATAAGGTTAAAATAATATGAGTTAAGATTAATAGTTATTTTTAAAGTAGAATTGGCAATATTGGTTATAGTTGGATTTAGGTACTGAATGAGATCATGAGGAGAGATCAGGCAAGAATGGACATAAACAGGTCAAACAGGAAATGTCTCATAAATCTAACTTATAATACATGGAACAGAATTTTTTATGTTAAGATTTATTTGTTAGTTAGATTGATGTCTGAGCTAGTATATAAATTGTAAAGTCATCATCTATGTTGAAAAATTAAAATAAATAAGGCTCCATTTCATTACCAAAACAAAAGTCAAGGTGTTGTTGTTCTTTTAATAAACCACAACTTCAGTAGGTAATTTAGACTTATTCAAACTATCATTTGTGTCTATTAATAATTATTATACTTTTTATTGTTGGTCAGCTTTTTTATAATCATTTATTATTATTATTATTATTATTATTATTAAAATTTTCCATCTCCTCCCCTCC
>LOEQ01008543.1:61442-80772 GCA_001685075.1 Bramus lutescens | reverse complement strand
ATGCTTGTCTCTGTTGTCTCTGTTTGTTTACCTAGATTTTACATATCTAGATGGCCCTTGGTTTGTGTTTTCTTCATTGCCTCCATTTCAGTTTTCAAGTCTTGAACTGTTTCCGTTATCTATTTGATTTTTTTTCTTGGTTTCCTAGGGTATCTTTTATGGATATATTCATTTCTTCAAATATTTTGTCATTCTTCTCATCCATTTCTTTAAGGGGCTTTTTCACATAAAGGCCTCTATCACTTTCATAATGTCTATTTTTTTCTACTTCTTCTGGATTAGGGTGTTCAAGTCTTCCTCTTGTGTGTTCAGTGGGTTTTGGTGTTATCATGTTTGTTGTTTTTCAGATTGTTGGAGAAATTCTTGCATTGGCTCCTGCCTATCTCTTCCTTCAAATGTTCTCTGATGTATATTCTGGTACAGGATCAGGGCCCCTTACTGGCCATGGACCAATCAGACAAAAGGCCTAGCTTGCTGCCTGCAGGCTTAGTGAAACCAAGGAACTCCTGCCAGGTTGCACTCACCACCCCATCCCAGCCCCCAAACAGGCTGAGCTGAGTGATCTTATGACACCAAAAAAGGGAAGGGTTGCCTGGGTGCAAGCTGGGATGTAATAGGAAAAGAGAGGCCGTAGCCGGGGAGAGAAGTGCCTGCAGAATGACCAGAAAGTTTAGGGGGTTGAAGAATGTTTGTGCTCCCTTTCCGGGGCTTCTGTTGGCAGGTCAGGAAAACACTTACCCCTCCAATGGATCTTCTGGTACCCAGTGATGGTATTTTCATGGTTCCTGGGATCCCAAACAGTGACTGAATTAATAGCTCTTAATTTTAAAAGCATTGGCATTACAAAAAAATCACATTTATGTTTTTATGTTAAGAATGCAGTGTTCCTTGAAATATTTCAACACAAGGTTTTAAAATTATAATCTAGTAGAAGAATGTAGAAAAAGGCACATTGCTTAGAGAGTCTTACATACAATTAGATATATTACAGTTAAAGAATATAATTATATAAGTTTGGAAGGGAAAAATAAAAATACCCAAGACTTGCAGTGCTAGGCCTCCTTTAACTCCCACTAGCATTCTAAAGACACAAGGCTTGGGATTTTCTTTTTCTCTCTTGGAACCTGACTACTATTGCTTTAAAGGACCTGGACAGATAACTTTGTAACTGTTTTTCTTGGGAAGTTTTACTAGAGGAGGGCATCCTATATATGCTACCATCTTTTCAAGCACTATTTTCCAGTAACTCTCTTTTCTTTTGAATTTGCAGTTTTGCAGATGAATTCTTTGATAGCTACAGGTTTGTCTGGGATGTTTACCACTCCCCAGCACTAATTATGCTGTTCTCCAAGGTTCCACTGCTTTGTTCACGTTTACTTTATTCACAGTCACTGTTTTCACATCTTTAAATTCAGTATTTCCCTTTTCCTGATAAAATTACACATTTTCACATCTCTCAGCTTCATTTTTTTTTCTTAACCATAATAAACCCAACTAAACAGTGAATAGTAACTATGGCACAACCCAATTATTGTTCCGTTTTTAAATGTACTGTACCAAGCAAAGTAGTTCGTTAGTTTTGAATTAAATCTCACTCAAATTTTAAACCAGGTGACATATGGCTAGGTATGCTTTATAAAGATAGAATATGAACGCTTTAAGCTACTTCCCTTCTACAGTCTCATTAATATGGCTGTAGTTGGCTACATTTCTGTTTACTTCCTGATCCTCTGCACTTACACCAGGATGTCAATCAATCTCCCATGAGATGCCTCTAGGACATTTCAAGGTCACATGTCTTTGTATTCCAATACCCTCCCATAGATTCAATGCTCTATGACCTGAAGGACCCATTTATTATAGCTATGAACAAATTTCTCAGTACACATTCCCTGTATTATTGTCCTTATCAAGGTGACAAGACACCTGAAGAAGAACTTGAGGAAAGAAAGCTTAGTCCTTCATTTTCTAGTAGAAGCAATACATTATGACTTTGTAGTTATGGTGGTAAGCCATGCATATGACTCTGACATTGGATTGTGGCTTATTCTTCATCTATCACCTGCACCAGTAAGTATAGAGATGAATGAAGCCAAAAATGGGGTCATAACTTCCAAAGTTTGCCTTAAAAATTGTCACTTCTTCCAATGAGATGTCACTTTTCTAAGTGTCACAACCACCCAATCAGAACCAACAGTTAGACATCATGTTTTCAAACACAAGAACTATGAGTTAACTTGATGTAAAAACTATGAGAATTATATAATAAAAAGGAATTGCCAATAAGTACTACTCAATTTTCCATATGTAAATTTAAAAAAATAGAATGAGCATTTTTTATTTTAATCTCTCATAACTCTTTGGTTCTATTTTCAGTCATTTCATGATTTAACCATAATATTACTATCATTTTTATTTTCTTCAACATGCAGTAGTCAAAGAAACAGCAATAGACAATGTTACTCTCACTTTTCCACGCAATAATTTGCTAATTTCAGATTGATAATTAATTAATTAATATGTACCTATACAGGCTTTTATTTGATAAGGTAATTTTCTCATTCTGTAAGTAATTGTATGAGTCTAATATATGTCCAGGAACATTGAGAAAGCTTAGATGTAAAAGCAAATGAGTTGAAAAATTCTTTCTTTATATAGCCTATATATTCTAGATAAAAATAATACTCAAAAGGTTGAAACATTACAAATGCCATGTAAGGAAAATAATAAAGGACAGTAATTGTGTGAGTGTCTTTTTCCTAAATTAATTTTGTGTGAATCTTTGTGCATTTCAAATCATGCATATTCTTACCACTCATTTCTCTTTTCCCTTAGGAACTGCCCTCTGACCTGGCAAACCTCTCAAGATAAAACAAAATACAATATAAAGGAAAAGAAAAAAAGCCATAAAAACCCACTTCTTTGTGGAATCTGTAGTTTGACACAGTGAGTCACATAGTATATCCTTTAGTCCAATAATCTTTATTTTCAAGTGTTCACTGCAATGAGTCATTGGTTTAGTATCACGCCTCTGGTTTCTACTACACTATCAATTCTGGGCCTTCACTAGGATTCCTCTTGAATATATTATTGCTTTCCTAAATCCTAGGGATCCTGAAGCTTTGGGTCTCCAGGATATATCCCTTCACATGCTCCAGCAAATCATAGATGATGTGGATGTTGGGATGGGCAACTCATAGCCATGGTCTTGAGCCTGCTTGCTCTCCCTCATTCTCATTACCAGGACGAACTTCCCAACATTGCCCTGGCTAGATCACTATATACAGTAAACAACAAGGTGTGGGACTGGCTCCTCTGCTCTCATGTGATTGCAGCAAAACAAGCTCACCCACACACGCACCACCAGGACCAACTTTATGTTATTTCGCAGGTAAGATACAGGGGCCATTTTTTTCTGAGAGCTGCAGCTGGGAAGAGGCACTACCATATTTCTCACTCTTGTGACCTTAGGATCTGCTCTCCATCCTGCCACAAGTGGCAAGGGCTGGTGGTAGGGGAGCTTGTCTCCCTTGCCGATGTCACCATAGGAAAGATGAGGGGTAGGTCCAGTTCTCTTACTCTCATGTGTTCAGGGTAACTTATCCTCACACCTGTCAGCAGGGTTCACTCTACTGTGATGCCTAGGTAAGGTTCATGGCTCGCTTTCCTGAGTGTTGCAGCTGGTGAGTGTCAGGGACAGCTATCTCACCGGCCACAGGGGACAAGGGGCAAGAGAGAAAGGGGTCTTGCTCTTGTCCTTATACCACACTACAAATGAGGGTTCTGGGACTCAGTCTCCTGCTCTCTCACCTTCTGGGCTTGCTCACCAAACTGTTCATGATAGCAGGGTCATGCTACTTTGCTGTCCAGGTAAGGTGCAGGGTCTGATCTCCTGAGTGCTGCATTCAGTAAGGAGCATGGTCAGCTCTTCCACTCTAATGACTCTCATGACCCAAGGTCAATTCTCCTGTTTTCCTTTTTCTGCCAGAGTGGAAAGCTCAGGATCAGTATTTGTGGCTAATTTTAATGACTTGATTTGAGAAGCACCAAGAAGCACCATGGGGTTGCCCAGAAGCCAAGCATGTAATATATGTTAGTAGCACAACCAAGCAGCTAAATATCAGGAACCATAACCCACCCCACCCCGACCTGATGTGGGATTCCCCTCTATATGCCGTGAATACCATTGGTTAATAAATTTGTTTTGGGCCTATTATAGTGCAGAATAGAGCAAGGCAGATCTTCCAAGCAGATAGAGGAGGAAAGAGTACGCAGAGTCAGAGAGAAGCCATGTTGCTGCTGGAGGAGAAAAATGCCCACCTGCCAGTACTGATATGGATGGCTGGGAAACTAATAAGCAGCCTCTGCTAACAGATTGGCACCCACCATCTGAGCTATGGATGCACATAATACCAAAAAAAAAACTTTAAAAAAGAGTACTTCTCACACAAAAGTGAGAGCTAAGCATGAGTTCTTAGTAGCTGCCTTTATTCAGATAGGCTCTGTTTGATGGCAGCGAACATGGACATCTCAACTCATTTAAGAGAGATCTTTCTGATTCAGCATTAGTAGCAAAAAATCACATGGTTTCAAAAAGGTGGCTTCCTGATTCGTGCTAGTTGCATGAACAACTTTGGCTCTTTCATGAAACCGAAGATTTGAATGGGTTTTTTTTTGAGCAGAGTACTAGAACTTACTTAATGGTAACATAGACCCACTGCATGCCTGTAAAAGGGACTCTGAGTATGATGCCCTAAGATGGCACTGAAGAGACCTCTGCTATGAAGGACTGGGTAGAGCCAAAAGACAAAGCAGCCTTAGTCACAGCCGAACCACTTAGCATTTTAAGAAAGACTCCTGCACAGAAAATTACTGCGGATACGTAATAGGATAGATTAAGACATAAAATACCTTTAAATGAGATACCATGTGTTTAAATAAGGTACATAGGCTTGAGAGAGAGAAGAAAAAGGAGGATTGAGAGTTATAAAAAGAAGTAAATTATTAAAAAACATAGTCTTTAAAGAGACAGAGTACAGAGAGTATAGATTAAAAGTAAATAAAAACAAGCTACATAAAGATGGAATATATGCAGAGAGCCTGGATTATGTATATTATTTGTTTTCATTGAAATTTTTGACTGTATATGAACTAAGTACAGAAAGACATTTCATTGTATTGCTGCCAATTAAACCAACATAGAGCTATCTTGACTTCAAAATTTGGGTCTAAGGATACACTGCTTCAGAAAAAAAAAGTATTGTTTTTGTTTCCACAGATGATGAGAACCTGTGTTTTTTTCCAAGCTAATGTGATTTAATGGAACAAGACTCCCCAAAAAAGTTCTCCATAAACCCTAAAAAATATTTTATCCAACAAATAGCAGGAAGTATTTTGGAGAAAACTATGCCCAAAATCTCAAAATGATTCTTTATAAATGTTTATTTTCATTTAAAGGGGGATATACTACAGAGATAAATGAATACTTTGCTTTGGTAGGGATCCATATTATTGATACAAATTCAAGATCAGTTTTGTTATATGTATATTTCTGCACTTGATCTAGGTATTGTGTTGTTGCAGATCATTTAAAAATGCAATGTATAGTTAAAAATACAGATTAATAGATAGTTAAGTTTGTAGTCATGTTAGTTAGTTTTTCTAGATGTGCAAATATATATTTCAGATGGATAGATATTCTTCAAATATTCCAAAGACTAACAGAATATGTTATTTAAAATGTTTTAAGACCTTAGGACTTTTCATGACAATGAGACACATATGTTCCTGGCAGTAGCAATTACTTCAAGAGGAAGATGGGCATCAAAGAAGCTCCTCATGGAGTTTGATAGCCATTTGGGCAAGAAACTGCTCTTGTGTGGACTGCTTGATAAGGTGGACATGTAGGACCGACAGAGAAATGGATTGCTGCACTTGACAAAAGAAGGTGAGATGGTTCTTTGCGGTTCCTGCTTCATAAGAGAACTTCGAGATATTTTTAAGTTCACAGAAGAAAGCAAAAGATGAAAGTTGCCAGTACAAGGTATAAGAGATCTTCAAATTTCCTGCTTCATGGGAAAGTGTGCTGGATATTACAGGCCTGCAGGCTGAAGGTGGGTGCCCCAATGTTAAAGAAGAACTTTGACTGCCCAGGCTGCAAGATATTCCTGTCATTTCAATAGTTTTGAAATTTGCTTACAATACACTTCCTGTTAACTTAGGTAATATTATATCCTTCTGGAGTCTTTGAAGGAGTTGAAGAATAGAGAGTTATAATTATAGTTTTCTTTAATTATGATAAAAATAAAATAGATATAAATGTTGTAACTGTAATTCTTGCTTGATAATGATTTTGTTGTATGTAATCTTGCTTTGTTAAATCTAAAACCTTCCTTTTTATTAGACAGAAAAGAAGAGGTGATGTGGCTTTTCCTCTGTATGCAGTGAGTACCATTGGTTAATGAAAAATCTGTTTGGGGCCCATTCCAGTGTAGAATAGAACTAGGAATTAAAACAAAGTTGAATGCTGGAAGAAAGTAAGCAGAGTCAGAGAGATGCCATGTGTTGGTATCTTGCTACAGGAAATAGATGAGCTGGAACCTCGATAGTCAACCACAATTCTCATGGTAAAATATAAAACAATATAAATGACTTAATCTAAGTTGTAAGATCTATCTAAAAATACAATTAAGCTGTTGGCCAAACAGTATTGCAAATAATACAGCTTCTGTGTGATCATTTCGAGACTGGGTGGCCAGGAACAGACGAGCAGCCTCTGCCTGCCCCGACCCATGAACATTGAGTTGTGCATGTTTAAGCAACACAGGCAAATAAAATATGAATGGAGTACTCAGAGCCAACATTCAGGTAAGAGAGCAGAGAAGACTGAGAAAACCACACCACACAGAGAGGTATTGATGCAGCCCCAGTGAGAAATAATGACTCTTCACATTATGGGGCACTGTATAGATGATGCAAAGTCTTACACATTTGGAGCAGATCTATCTGTTGACTTTGACGTCTGTAATTAACTTGAACCTCTTAAAGTGTTTGTTAAAGATATTGCATTTTTAGATATGGTTCTATCATTCCAATTAGCATTGGTTAGTAATTAATACAATTTATTTGTTTTTCATTTAATAACTAAAAATACTTGCCTGTTTAGAAGGAAAGCTACATTTGTATCGTAATAAATCAGCACGTTAGGATTGCTGGTATACTAACACCTCTTGTAGGGTAACAGTCAAGAACAAAATGAGTCAGGTTTATATATAATATAAATATGTACTATATTTTACACATATTATACAATATTTAATATTAATTAAAATAGTGCTCTTTTCAAAATCAGAACTCTGAATCTATGATTCTTTGTTTAGACTTTTTCCTTACCATTGTCCATAAGAACTGTAACCAAGACTCTATACAAAGCCAAACATTCATAACCCAGATTTTGGGAACTTGGGCCTAGATTTTCAGGCTACTTCTTGCTGATTGGGGATGTGCTGATAATCTAATGAGAACCCAAAGAAAATTTAGTTTTATGGGAAAGTCCTGGATGGAGTATTCCATGAGGCTTCATCATCACAGTCAGCAGTCTTGAGACTGTACTGGATGTAGAACTCAGAGGAAGCTGCGGCAGAGGAGCTCTGAAATGTTGGATTATTTGGGTCAAATGTTCTTGTTGGAGACTTTCCAGAAAGTCTTCCTTCATCAAACCTTCATTTTCTTAACCCAGAATGAATCCACCGCCTCTCATTTTCTGTGTAAGCAAAAGCAAATTCTCTTCTCCAAAGTAACCTATCTTTTGACTTCAGTTTTAAATTCAAGGCATTTTCAAAATATATAGTTTGGATTAATCCAGCAGCATTTATAATTTAATGTCTTTTACCAGCTGTTGTTCTATTTGCAGAGGTTTATGCCCCACTCTGTCTTGCAATAAATACACAAAAATATCTTACTTGCAAAACTGTTTGACCAATAGCTTAAGTATATTAAGCTGTTACATCAAGAATCAATCCATTTCCATTATTTTATATTTCTCCATGAGGCTTCCTACTGGCAAGTTTTCAGCTAATGGCTTACATATTTTTCCTCTGGCCACTCAAAAGAGTCTTTTGACTCTGTCTTTTTTCTCCCAGCACTTAGTTTAGTTTTTCCCACTTAGCTCTACTCTACCCTATCACAGACGAATACAGATTTTTTATTCATTAACCGAAAAAAGCAACACATATACAGAAGGACTTTCTACCATTTCCCCTTTTCTGTTTAAATTAAAAGAAAGGTTTTAACTTTAACATAGTAAAATTACATATAACAAAATAGTTATTAAGTAAAAATTACAGATACAATACAGATATGTATTTTATCTTTCATCATAACTAAGAAAACTATAATAATAACAATCTATTCTTCAACTCTGTCAAAGACTTCAGAAGGATATAATATTACCTAAATAAACAGGAAGTACATTGTAAGCAGCTTTTAAACTCTAGAATTGACAGAGACATCTTGCTGCCAGGACAGTCGCCAAAAGTAACTCTGCATCATTGGAGCATCCATCTTCAGAACACAAGCCCACAGGCAGACTTTTCCAGGAAGCAGGAAGTTTCAATGACTTTTTCACCATTATTGGCAGTTTGTCAGTCATTTCCTTCTGTGTCCTGCAGAATGTCTGGTAGATCCTTTCATGCAGCAGGAACCCCAAAAGAATTGTCTTACCTTCTTTAGGCAACTTCAGCAGTCATTTCTCTGTGGGTCTTGCATGTTCACTTCATATAAAATAATATCAAGCAGTCTAGGCAAGAGCAATTTCTTGTCCAAATAGCAAACAAACTCCATGGCAAGCATTTCTCATGCCCATCTTCCTCTTGAAGTGGATTGGTGCTGCCAGGAGCAGATGTGTCTCATTGTCATGAAAAGTCCTAAGTTATTGAAATACTTTAAATGTATATTCTGAAGGTCTCTGAAAATATGAAGAATACCTAGCTAAGTGAAATATGTCTACATATATCTAGAAAATCTACTATAACTACAAGCTTGACTATTATAACTATCTATTAACCTGCATTTCTTAATTATGCATTACATTTTTAAATGAGATGCACACATACAATACCTAAGCAAGAGCAGAAATACATATATAACAAAAGTGACCTAAGAACAAGATCCATACCAATACAAATCTTAGTAGCATATTCCCCTTTAAATGTAAACAAACATTTGTAAACAATTATTTAGGGAATTTGGGCATAGTTCTCTCCAAACTGCTTCTTGTTTTTTTGGGGGGGTGAAGTATTTTGGGGGGTGTTCATGGTGACCTTAGTCCATCAACTCATATTAGTCTCGAAGGATTCTTCAGGATCTCTTCCTCTGTGGAAACAACAGAAGAACCACTTTTCCAAAGGAACATATACTTAGACCCACATTTTGAAATCAAGATATCTTTAAAATATATAAGTTAGTTTAGCTTAACAGCCCTACAGTGAAATGTCTCTCTGTAGTTAGCTCCTTCACAGTCAAAAAATTCAAAGAAAACACAATATACATAATCCAGATTCTTGTGTATTTTCCATCTTTCTGTGGCTTATTTTTCTTTACTCCGTTTATTTAATCTATGCCTGTCCTCTATCTCTTTAAAAACTTTGTTTTTTAAAAAAATTATTTACTTCTTTATATAACTTTCTACACTCTTTTTCTTCTCTCTCCCTAACCTATGTACATTTATTTATACAGCAATGTGACTCATTAAGAGTTTTTTTTAATCTGAATCTGTTTTATTGTGTATCTACACTAATTTTCTGACCAGAAATGCCTTTTATCATGCTAAGTGGGTGTGGCGAAGGCCACCATGGTCCTGCCTGTTTGCTCTGCCAATCCAACATGACAGAATCATGTTCACTGCCTCTGAACGCCATGTACATTGTCCCATTTTTTTAGGCACACAGCAGGTCTATGTTGAAATTAAGCAAGGTGTAGCACTCTCTCACAAAAAAAAAAACATTTAAATGCTTCATAGCTAGACCTCCTAAAAGAGTCATAGCCATTTGTGCTGGCAAACCAAGATGCTGCCATTTTGAAACCACACTTTTTTTTTCCTGCTACCTCTGAATCAGGCAGACCTGTTTTAAGGAAGCTTTAGCTCACCATCAACTGAAAAAAAGATGGCTAAACATTGTTGTTTTGTGTCTAGAATTTCTTCCCAAGCTTTCTCAGGTTTTACATGGATGTACTCAGCCATGTTGGTGTGCTCCTATAATCTGTCTTCTGTCTCTTCAGAAGGAGTCCACATGCTTGGCCCAATGTAGGTCATGGGTTTCTGAATCCACCTCCATCAATGAAAGAAGACTCATTGCTGACAACAAGGGTAGTCACCAATCTGATCACAGGGAATCATCCATTCAGGCTATGCATCCACGGCTGCCAAAAGACTTTAGCTGGAGTCATCCTTGTAGAAATTTCCTTTGCATCAGGCTTCTTCATAAAGACATCTTTTTCCATTATTTTTCATCATTCTCATGCCCAATCCACCTCCAAGTTGATCCCTCAAGTTCCTATGTCTACCTGCCCCCATTCCAACAGATCTCTATTTTGCTTTACCTGGGAAATCAATGAATCCTACCTTACTTTGGTGGGAATTTGTGGTTACCGATCCTCTCCGGGTCTTTGGTTTGCAGTGTGGTTATCATTTAGAGTTAGCATCCACTATGAGTGACTATATAACTATTTGTTCTTCTGGGTCTTAGTTACCTCACGAGGGTGATTTTTTTCTTGCCACATCTATTTGTCTTTAAATCTCTTGATGTCATTGCCTTTAAAGCTGGGTGATTTCCCGTTGTGTAAATGTACCACAATTCTTTGTCCATTCTTCAGATGATGGGAAATTACATTGTTTCCAGGTCTTGGTCAACAGAAGAATCTCAAGCGGCAGAGAAATACACAAAGACTTGATAAGTACCCTTACCCATCAGGAAAATGCAAACCAAATTGAGTACATTTTGAAATATGGCAAAGAATATTGTTTGCAAATTTGAGAGTTTTACACACTTGATCAAAAATTCCTATATTTAAGAAAAATAATCTATCTTATTTTATTAATAGAAAACTATAGTAAAAAATTAAAGGAAAACACTTTGTGTTATTATTACTCTTTAAAATTACCCTTCCTTTTCAGCCTTAAAACACTGTAAGAGACCATTCCATTTTTATATAGAATAAAACGATACTTTCATGCAAATTAGGCTGCACATCTTTCAACATATGAACAAAAATGTGCATCTGGATTTAAATTAGCACAAATTTCTTTTCTAGAGCTCTTTTAGCAAAACTTACTTAAAGACATCTAAAGTACTTTTTCTATAATTCTGCTCAAGTTTAGTACCTATAATAGCAAAAAAAAATAAGATAATGCTAATTTCATTGGCTGGTTTTGTTAGTTCATATGACTATCTAATGAAGTATTTGTGTGTCTAAAGTAGTCCCTTCTTTACCTGTATCTTTAATATTTATCAACTATTTAACAGAATTTTAATTATACTCAGTGTCTTAGTAATGGTTTTATTACTATAAAGAAAAAAAATACATGACCACAGTAACTCTTACAAAGGAAAACATTAGTTAAGATGGTAGCTTACATTTCAGAGATTCAGTCCATTTCGTCATGGTCAGAAGCATGGCAACAAGCAGGTAGACATGGCATTGGCTACATGTTCATTGTAAGGAAACAAGAAGTTGACTGGCTTAGGCATATGTGAGACCTCAACATCCACCTCTGAAGTAATGTACTCCTTCCACCAAACCATACCTATTCCAACAAAGTCTAATACTGACATTCCCTATGAGCTTATGACAACCAATTATATAAACTACCACAGTTAATACTTTTCAACTACTCTCAAACTGCCTACCTAGAGTTCATTGCTTATATTTATAAAATATGCTTGGAAAATGAATGTGAATCTTCAAATTAATAGATTCAAGCGATTAATTTGGACATAGGCTCTGATTTCAGAACATCAGCCTTTAATTAAGTCTCTTGAAAATGTGCTTTATCTCAAATGAATGATGCACTCAGTATCACCTAAAAGACAGACTATGCAAAGCATAAGATTTAAAAATAAGAAAAATATTCAGATAGGCTATTTGAATGCAAAGTCAGACAATTGGTTCCACAGACTTCTCTATAATCCTTCTGACTATATCACTGCTGTACTGATAAATAGTTCCATGGTAAGTGTAGTATCATGGTTTGTTTCTGAGAAAAAGAGCTAAGTTCAACATTGAAACTGCATGAGCTATGTTGTCTTAATAGCTATAAATTATTTTGAAGGACTAATTCTAAAACCTGTAACTAAAACTGTACATTTTTTACCACATATAAAAACAATATACACAGTGTATATATATATATATAATGTATATATATATCATAAAAACTAATCGAAATTATAAAAACATGTTTTCATTTTTAAAAGATATAAAATCTCTGTCATGCACACATTCTCATTCTCTCTCACCATTGCTCTATTCTCCTCATGTGTTTGTTTGCATCCTCAAATATTCCATTTTCATTAAAATTAAGAATAAATCACAGAATCTTCTAAATCATAAACCAAAAAAATAAATAAATAAAAATCATATTTGTTAAATGTGAGCATATTGTGATATTAACACAAATTTGTAAACATGCTCACTTTGTTTTTTCAAAGCTATGTACGATTCCTATGTGAATTCAGATATTAAATTGTTATTTTTTTCCTGAGTTCAAAAAAATCATGATGTACATTTCTCAGGATTCACTAAGTACTATTTCATTCTAAGTATCTTTCCACAATCACTCTCGTAATATGTGCACACCTGATACAAGTACAGTAGACCATACACATAGAAAACAAACAAGAAAAATAAAAAGTAAAATTGAAAGACTCTGCATATAACTTATCATGTATTTTATTTTTCACACACAAAACATAAAACTAAAATTCATCAAACATTGTGGAAGATGGGGTGCAAATATGTAAGAGGTGGATGACAGTGAGAAGATCAATGGAATACCATCTTCTGGGAAAGATATAACATTTGTAATCTGGAACCCACAGCAACGAAACATACTGCAATGTCTCTGCACAAGATTGGATTCCTTGATAATCAGTCATGAATACAGGGTACAGATGCATCTCTATCCTTTATGCTCAACTGTTTCCAGTTAAAGATCTATAAAGAGGGTAAATAATTATTTTAATCATATGAGTACTGTTACCTTATGCTTACAATTCAGTAATCACACAGATGATTTTGGCTAAGTCAAAAGAAGAAGTCATGAAGCTGGGAAAGGGTCAGGTATGTAGAAGAGAAGTTGTTAAGGAAGAGAGGGTGATAAAAGAAGAGTAGAAGAAATAAATCAGGATCCATGATGAGCTTGAATAAAAATTATAAAGAACAACGTTGATAAAATCAACAAAGCTCTACAAGATCATGCTTTTCCTTTATTAATATAAAGTTACAACATATTTTTTCTGAAGTCAATTTAGTTTCACTCTATGTACAATTAAAAAGTAAAAGTAATATGTTTCTAAGAAAGTATATTATCCAAGTGACTCATTTATTACTATAAGAAGCATATAGGAAAAAATGAATTGTAGTAGAAATAATTTGGAGTGGGGATGGTGTCAAACCTATTTCAAGACAATCAGTAGAATCACTTAGGAACTGTAAGTATCATATATTATTTTGTAAAATATGCAATTCAATATGACTTTATGCTTTTCAAATCACTACTGGGTTAAAACCTGATAAGCCTATCACCATATAAAATATTGATTGGCATGCATTTAATGAATTTAATGTCTCAAATATCACAATTTATCAACAACACAAAGCATCATTTACACTTGTGATCCCAGAGGTAGATGGGAGATTTAATCATCTTCTGAAACTTATTGTCACAAAATACGGCATTATGTCACTGCTCTGCACCTTGCTAGTCTAGGAAAGAATCACAGGTTAAAACTTGAGCTGTGAGTCTTCTATATCCTTGTCCTTCCCCAGTATCCAAACACTACAATATAATTTGAATTTTCAGAGCTCCAGGACAGTCTTCCTAGAGAAATAAGAGCTCAGGTAAGGACAGAACTTACTTCTGCGTTTGAATCATGTCTTTGTCACTTCATTAGATTATTAATTTATTATTGGAAATGAAAATACCATCTGTATTTTTAATTTAATTTTCATAAGCAGGGTGAAAAAAATCCACCACATGGTGTTAGATCAAAAGCTAATTTCAGTAGAGTGAAGTTGCATGGGCATTTCACACCAAGATATCAAGTCAACATTATGGTATGACATAAATTGAGGGGAAAATACCTGAAAAATAATTTAATAATATTTGCATTTGTAAGATGTATATTTTTTTCACAGTTGAAAAAATGTTTCTTCAAATACCAGCTTTAATTTTATCCTGTATTAACAGTCTGTATAATATGAAAATTTCTTGTTTTTCCTTCAGTAATGTAAAATAAGTCTGATTGGTGGTAGATTCATAAAATGAGACCAGTGAAATTATGACAGATTTTAGATATATGTTTTGACATTGTTAGATAGAATATGTTGGTTTGAATTTTGTGCTTGGTTTGTTGGAATTATGTTACTATTGTCCTCAAATTTAATTTCCATAGGGCCCCACATGAAACTAAAATAAAAATTTCCCTAACATATACAAATGAAAGATTTCTTTATATTGAAAAAAATTCAGCCAAATAAATGAAATTTAATTTCAATAAATTAACACATACAGGTTTTACAAATTAATTTAATATTATTGTTTTTGTTAGTGGATGCTTTCTCCAAACTCTAGAAAGAAAAAGCTCAATAGTTCTCCAAAGATCCTCCTATACTTCTAACCCATATATTGGAGAAGGAGCTTAAATGAGTAGCCACACACATCATCTGGTATCTACCTGATCCTGCATAAACATATTTCTTAGAAGAAACAGTCCATTTTAGTTTTACTATTTCATAAAATAACTGGGTCTATCTTTTTGCTTAAATTTATATATTTTATCTCTATACTTCTGTATTTCCATATACATAACAACTTGTACCCATGTCAATAATTTCTCTCTACTCTGACATTACTACTTTTAAAATATATGCTCAAACATAGTCTGTCTTTATATTATCTGCATATATATATATATATATACATATATTTCCTGTAATAATTCATGGTCTCTCAGTACTATAATCAATTTTCATTTCTTTATCTCAGTGTTTAATTCAATACTTTTTAGACCTTGTAGAACTGACTGTACTGTAAGGTTAAGTCCTATCTAAATTAGAAGGTTTACATACGAAATTAGGAAACTTCATACTATTGTAAAAACCTAATGAAAATTACCTCGAATGGCATTGATTTTATCTTGATATATATTCTACAGCTCATTGGTATCAGAGCATTTTTATCTCCTCTGTTCTTAAAAGCAGAAACACATTTTTCTATCCTCTCAAGAATTAATGAAGCTTCCAATATCCATCATCTCTGAGAGAAATCAATAAAATGCAGGTTGTAAAGGGTGTTGTAATGCCCATCAGAGATATTGGCTGTTTGGATGTGTCCATCACTGGAGTTGGTTGCTGATGATTCTCTAGACGCGGAGAACAACATTCTTCTGCAGTAATCAGTAGTGCTTCGTTGCAAGATTTGAGTGCTTTTCTATTCAGAATATTCCCTAGCAATGTTCTATGATGTCTTGTGCTGTACATCAGCAAAGATAATAAAATAGTACAAACTATAATTACAAAATTTGTCAAGTCTTATTGTAATTTCTAGTGCCATCTTTAGTTGGTATACCTAAGAAGTCCACTCTTTCCTGAAGGGAAACAGAGGGAGAGTGTGCCTGGGAGAATGGGGACTGTGGTGGAAGTAGGGGAACTGGGGTTGGATGGAATTGGATGAGAGAAAAAACAAACAAAAATAAAAGGAATCTTTCAGAGTCTGGAGATATAATCCAGTTAAAACACTTACCTAGCACATGTGAGAAACCCCAGGTGAGTATCCAGCCCTGCATTAAGATAAACTAATATAGTTCTTATTATGCTCTGTACCTTAAACTTATATACTTTCTATTTTTTAGTGGCCTTCACTCTGGTGATATGAACAACTCATCGTGTAATAAATACAAATGTAATGTTTAGCCCTCTTTCTTTTTTACTCAGTGTCTGGCATTATCTAAATTCATGCTACATTTTTAGTTAAGAATTAAAGATACATGTCCTTCTGCTATTCTTCTTCCCAGTATTCTCTCTTCCCCCAAAACCCTGCCTAGAAACTTTCTAATTAGCTTTCTATTAACAATGAGAATAAAACAACTTCCAATATATGGAAGGATTATTCCATGATAAAATTTCATGATAAAACCAAACCTAATAGCTTAATGATTTAAAAAAAATCCTATCCTCATTGGATCAAATGCTACACTTATATACATTGTAAGTCATTTATCATACATAACTAAACTATCTTTTCCCAGCAGATTTTCTCACAGGAACTGAAAGCACTATTTTTTAGTTCCAGCACATTTCCAAGACCATTTACAAGTTCAGACATAGGGGTCTTAATACAGAATGATGGGTATGCACCAAGTAGAACATGCCAGGCCTTACCTCCTCCTTTTTCTAGCAAATGACTCTTGACACTGGACACCTCATTCCTAATTTTAATATGATGATTACTTTCTAAGCAAGTAGAAGATGAGAGAAGAGGCCTTATTTTCCCTATGTAAAATCTTTTTATGATCTGACTCATATTTTTACTTCTTCTCACCAATAATGTATAAAATGTTCTTATTAAAAATTCAATATACATATGTTGAGGCAAACAATTCAAACTTGTCTGTGATACATAGTCCCAAAATAAAGGTGCTATTGATATTTTACAAATAAAGGAAGGAGAATAAAGAATTAAATTAAATAATTAATTGTTTCCTCTTATGCATTTTATATTTGTATCACAGCACCCATTTTAAACAGGAAATATATTTTTGGACTTAGAAGACTTGAAGAATTTCAACCCCTGCACTATTTGGGTAAGTGATGGTGCAGAAATATCTCTTTAGCTAAAATGCATGCTCAAGATCAGAACATCTCCAAGAAATAACTATAAAGATTCCAGTAGTCTAAAATTAAAGTGTTCACTAAATTACAGATTTTGAAAACGTAAAATTTATAAAGAGATGGCAGAAAAATAGTGCCTCAATAGTAAATATACTATTGTTATAATTGGTATTTTATTAAACCCATCCTCTGTTTTGCTGGATGTATGTCCATAAACTCTCTGAGTTTATGGTTTTCCATTTGAAAATGGTAGGTAATATCATCCAATATATCTATTCAATGTATATTTTAAGGTAATAATATAAAGAAAATATCTAGAACCAGTGAATGAGTCTGGTACATATTAAATATGAACAATTTATCTGAAATAGCTGGTTTGTAATATTTTTTGAGACAGGGTTTCTCTTTGTAACAGTCCTAGATGTCATGGAACTAGCGTTTTTAGACCAGGATGGCCTTTAATTCACAGAGATTTGAATGGTTCTGCTTCTTAAGTATTGGGATTAAAGGTGTGTGCTACCACCACCCAGCTATAAATTATTTTTAATGTGTGTATTTCTAAGTGGATGTATGTACACCTGACCACAGATTCCCATTGAAGTAAAATAATGTATCAGATTTCTTGAAGCTCTAGGTATTAAAATTTGTGCTTCTTGATCACTAAACCATCTTCCCAGGCCCTAGGCTATAATTTCTTAATTCAGCAATATTTTCCTAATCTCAAGATGACAAACAGAGATGATAACTTCCTGCAGTGTCTGGTAGAAAAACTAGGGTAAGAAAATCAAAGTAATTCTGATATTTTTCTATAGTGTCAAGAACAGAAGGCTCCTGAAAATCTTCAGTGGAAAATCCAGGCATATATGCAATGGGAATTACATGTGTTACATGTGTGATTTAACATCCTGCCCACAGCCAGTGGTAATTGATGTCATCTGGATGTGACAGACTCTCTGGTTTAGTTTCTCTTCCCTTTCTCTTTTACCATTACAAGCAACAGCCACACATCATGTGCTCTGAAAGTATTATAACTAAATGGCTGCTCTGCAGACTTTATATTTGTTGCCCGCTCTTCTTCAAGTATTCTGTCTCAAATACTTTAATGTCCTTTATATTTTCACTCTTGAATTTTCTCCTTTATTTACTTTTCAGTAGTGCACTGAATTACTCTGAGACAGAAGACTTTACTTCTTTTTCAGATCATTGTATTTTCCCATATCTGTGTCATTAGACAGTACAAAGCAAGTGTTTCTGAATATTTAATTGTACGTGCATAATCTACTGTATATTGTGAAGCAACATAACTGACTTTTGTAAAATTCACTTAAATATGTGTTTATAGGCATATGTTTACATATTCCTTTGATGATATAAATTGTAATTTGTCTCAGAAAATCACATTCCTTATTATTAAATGCCTTAATATATTCACTTTATATGATTATTCTAAAAAGATGCAAAATGCACTAGTCAATCAATATGGAGCATATCAATATCTAATCAGAAAGCTTCTAAGGAGGACTTCCTAGTTACTCTCTACTTTGTATCTCTTCATACATATATAATTTTGCTATCTTTCTAGATTTTCCTTGGATATACAAAGATGAGCATGAGAAAAAGTACATAGTATACATTCTTTTGCATTGCGTTATTTCAAAGAGCTAATCTACAATTCTAGCTTCACTGTTGTTTGTATGAATTATTTCTGGTTTGTACCTAATATTAATGAATCTGATTGAACACCCACATCTATATCTTTACAATTTCCTATGCTTATATTACAATAAATGAGTGTTAGGGTAATATATGACACCTGCACATTTGCCTACCATGTTGGGGGGCAAAATAAAAGAACAATATTACATTTCATTTTTTTTCTCAATTATAGCATGATGTCTTCTGGTCAGACTACTGAGAAATATCAAGCTTAAATAAAAGAGTCTACTAGCTTGAGAGAGTCCTTGACTTGGTGTTCCTTGGATGTTTATCAATATTTTAGTTTCATCCCTGATTAGGGGTTAAAATTAAAGTACTTGACTCATATGACACACAGATGCCACTGCCTATGAGCCACATATTCTTTAATACCATGCTACATATTAAATGATACATGTAAAATTCTTCTGATTATCACCAGACGCAATATAGGGAGGAAAGTATGGACATGAGTGATGTAGGAGGGTCATCTGTCTATGTGTTACTTTTATTGGTTAATAAAGAA
>LOEQ01008543.1:27845-40147 GCA_001685075.1 Bramus lutescens | reverse complement strand
CCAAAAGAGGCTAGATATAATGGGCCAGGCAGTGCTTAAATGAATACAATTTGTGTGTTGTTATTTCTGGGCATAAGCTAGCCGTGCAGGATCTGGGCAGGATGAAAAACAGGCCTGCTCCCCTTCGCTACAGTTAATAATCAGCCTGAACAAATAGGCCAAATGGTTTATAATTAATATAAACCTCTGTGTTTCTTTGGAACTGATTGTCTATGGGAACTGGCAGTACAGAAACTCCCATCTATAAGAAGCTTCCTAAAATATATGTATATATAAAGTAGATCTAAATTGAGTCACTAAAATAAATGGGGAAGACATTGCCACACCTAAATATCTTTATTACACAAAGTAAAACCTGCTGTGTTGGAACTGTGATGAATCTAGTAAAGTTGTAGTCAAAATGGGACCCATGGAAACCCAAAATATCGCAGGATATTTTCAAGGCTATTGTCTATTCTTCCCAAACTGATGGTAAGGCCCTATTGCTGAGGAAAATAATATGTCATCATATATAAAAATGTCAATCTGGTGCCTAACTAGAGGCTTCAGCCTGAGTTACTAGCATTCATGGCCCTGGAACACTATCAAATGAAAAACACAATCATCAACCTAGCTAAAATTCTTGAAATCTACAACAGTAACCTGACTACTAGGTATGCTGGAGAAATGTGGAACAAACATTGTGACAGTAAATAACAACTCCTTGATTAGATTTAAGGCCCACTCTACTACATGGATGCTATTATTAATATTTCCAGATGGACAAGAAGCTAAAAATAGCTAGGTCCTTGACCTTGACTCATTGGGGTTGGGTTGATATTATTCTGCTAAAGGAACAGCAGTTAAATGATTCCTGGTGACCTTCTGCTATACTCATAATCCAGTGCCTCTCTCATTCATCTTCAGAGTGACTTTTTGCAGAACATGGGAAATATCACAGAGACCCACAATGTACAATATCCAGTGAGTGAGAGATTTTGGAGGTTTTGAAATGCTCAGTTCTAATTGAGATATCTACAACCTATCCTTTCCATAAAGGCTCAAAGAACAGTAGAAAGATTTTAAATCAGATGTGATAGATATCTCCAGGGAATCTGTGTTCTATAGAAAAAAAAGTACTAATGAAGGAGAACCATGAATAGTGTCAATGTCCTCCTCCAGATCCCCGGATTAGGCACAAAACACACTCACACTTGGTTTCTCAGAGAGATTCTCTAATAACTAGGAAAGAAAACTTAAAAGGGCTGGGCGGTGGTAGCTAATGCCTTTAATCCCAGCACTCAGGAGGCAGAGGCAGGCATATCTCTGTGAGCTCCAGGTCAGCCTGGTCTACAAGAGCTAGTTCCAGGACAGGCTCCAAAGCTACAGAGAACTCCTGTCTCGAAAAAACAAAAATAAAACAAAAATTAGAATGGCTGCATTCTGAGTCAGGCAGAAAACATCAGCAAATGACGTTGCAGGTGTAATTTTTAGAAAAGGAGGGGGGATCTGTGTTAGAATGGGAAGGGGTAGTCCCTGAGGGCTGCTTCTGGACAAAGTAGAGACAGTCAAACACACACATGGGCAAATGTCAGTTTATAAAGGTAAAGGGGTAAACCATGTTTTAGGAAGAGATGGCTAATTTAATTGGGCATGTAAACTAGGTTAATTAAAGAGTTCTTTTTATTTCCAGACTTTGGTGGTCAGCCTCAGGATGTGGAAGTAGTTACATAAGGAAATAGATCTTGATGAATAATTCAGTAATGCGATCTAAAAAAATTTAGCAGGGGAGGGGGAAAGGGAGAGTAAAGCAAGGCCTGACAGAGCACATACTTTAGCAAGCTAGAGTCCCTTCAACTAACACACTCAACTCAGGGACTGGCAAAAACACAGGACATATAGATGTTCAAAGAAGATGGGTAACTCTCACTGAAAAGGAGAAATAGACTCAATATCCCATCACTATAAGAAACTATCCGCAATGAACACCTGCTTGGAGAGGCAAAACTAGTTTTCTCTAATATAGCTCTGTTAGGTGTATTATCCATCCTTTTGGGCAGAAGGTCACAGCAAAACAAACTCAGTTATATTTTTGCATATTTGTTGCCAAATACTGATTTGTTTGGGAATTTTTCTCTTTTGATGACCTTCTGATTATATATTCTGGTTCCCTGTTTTCTGTCTGTGTTTCTGTGTGTGAGTGTACATGTGTGTGTGTGTGAAAGAGAGAGAGAGTGATAGAGTGAGACAGTTTCCTTTCTGTTTTTTTCTTTGTTTAATTTTAAAAAGAGAAAATCATGTCAAGTCAGTTTTATAGAATCTAGGACATGTTAAGGAGATATACGGGATTCAAAATATACTAAATGAATATATTTTCAATTAAAAATCAAATATAACAAAGAAATTCTCATATCATCTCAAATATCAAAAACTTTTATGTTGAGATGATGTATAAATTGTGACATCTATTATATGACTTATTGAATTTATTGACTTACATACACTGAAGCCTCCCTGCTTCTGCACAATAAAGTTAGCTTGATAATGATGAATATTTTTAAAAAAATATTTTCATATTTGTCTTACAACTATTTAATTAAGAAGTAAGTAAACCAGAAAGGTTTGACAGGGTAATTGGGAGAACAAACTTTAGGAAAGATAATAGTAGGTTACTAGTGCTATATGGGAGAAAGAGGAAATTTGGGGAGATTACATAACTAGGAATGAGGGCAACCTCTTTGAGTTATTGAAAATGGTTTACAAATGATGGCTCCAAACAATATCCAATATTGCCTCTGTCCTTTGTTGTCTCTGTTGTGTGAATGTAAAACTATATTTCTGAAGACACCACAAACTTTAACATAGTACTTGAAGGAATCAAGCTGGTACAGATTTAGAAGCTTCCTTAAAAAGGCCTGGGCCTCATAGTATCCGAAGGAGCTATGCATCCCTTCAAGGAAGAAAAGCATTAAATAGTCCTACCCAGGGATAAAGCCTATGAAGCACATCAAGGACTGGCCTAACAATATATCTCTTTGGTACAGCAATGGCATATATCTTGGTAATAGCCAACAGTTGGTAAATTAGAACTTAAGATGTTCTCAATAGGCGGGAATTATTGCCTATTCTTGTAAACCTATGCAACACTCCATGCCTGGAGAGGAAATAAACTCTGCAGCAGATGGTAGTACAGATTTTTTCTTATACCAATAAACTTTCTAACCTTACTCTGAATACTTATCTTTGTTACAGTGAGTGAAGTCGCTTCATGTAGTAGACTTTATGCTATGACAGAAATTCCAAACTAGCCACAATGCAGAGAATAAGTAAATATGATTTGAGTAGCACAAATTGATACACATACAACATAACAGTTGTATCTAAGACACAGGAAATCTCACAGAATAGTGAGAAAGTAAAGATTGCAATAGTCAGAGGATGAGCACACCCATTGTGACATATTGTGTTCTTACTGGGCAAAACAATGATTTGTACTTGCAAAATCTCAACAATGTGGTTGTCTAAATAATATCCAGATAACTACACATCTGATAGACAGGTTGACATGGTTGAGATATTATTCCAAGATGGAGAATTAGAGGCTATCAATGGCTATTGAACAAGGGAGAATCAATTTTCTCCAGTGTCACACCTATTGATACACAGTACCAAGTGGTCAATACTACACTAATACTTTTACGCATGCAAACTAAATGAACTCAATTGTATCTACAGAAGTAAAAATTAAAGCAACATTAATAACTATGAGGAATGAGAAAAGTATTCATGAGGGAGGAGAAAGCACACACAAGGAGTTGCAAGGGGAGAAGGAACAGAGAAAATGATATAGGGACCATAGTCATGTGTGAATTTTCAAAATCCCATATAATATTCAATTTAAATTGAATATATTGATATATTTTAAAAGCATTTCTACATTTCAGGAAGTTAAGGATAATCTTCAAACACTAGGCAGCATGCCAGGAATATAAAAAGTTATATGGCTGATGGAAGAAAAGCTGTCATAAGATATTTTGCAATTAAGGATATAATTAAGAGAATGACCGGACAGACAGTTCACTCTAAAAAGTAGTTCAAATACTTTATGTATTATGAAAGTTAACTGATGAGCTGGAAAACAGAAAACAGGCTGTAACATTTCAAGATGGAAGTTTGGAACAATATTTGTATAGGAGACAAAGCATCCTGAGAAAGTTAAAGCAAGAGAAAGAAAATGTGTAGCACTTGCAAAGAAATGATAGAAAAAGTATCATATGAGACGGTTGCAATCTTTTGCATATATCTGGGAGTTTTTCTCTAATAATTTTATAATGCAAAATTCATTTACTATAAACAAATATGCTTGACAAATCTTTAAAACAGAAAGAGAAAGTTATAGTACAGCATCTTTGGTTGTGTCCTGGAACAGGAGAAGATATTGAAATAATACTAGGTATTTTCAACTATATTTTTGATAATATATGAGTACATTTTGGTTGTGGGTACCTGACTTGGTAGATAAAGTGTGTGTTTGACCCATAAGCCTGAGGAACAGAGTTCCAGTTTGTATCCCATTAATATCCATCAGTTGTCTTATTGTTATGAATTCAGCTACTTCACATTAGTTATGAAAAGACTGGAATTCCTTGGTTTGTTTCTAATTTCAGTATAATTACTTTGAGTATTTTTCTGTTGAAGTTGCTGTTAATAATGGGCTTACTACAGAATACTTTTATTATGTATTGTCAAACACATTTTACGAATCTAATAGGATTATCATGTTTTCTATGTCTTTCAGTTTGTTTATTTGGTAGACCGAATTTACCAATTTATGTTCATTGAACCATCCCCACATCTCTTGGATAAAGCCTACTTGATCATGATGGATAATCTTTTTGACATGTTCTTGGATGTGGTTTGTGTTTTTCTGAAAGTTTTGCATGTAATTTCTCAAGGAAACTTGGATTGTGATTCTCTTACTAGGTTGGGGTTTTATGTGGTTTGAGTGGCAAGGTAACTGTGATCTCATAAAGCAAAATGGGTGATATTCCCCAAAATAATTTGAGGAGAATTGGGCTTAACTTTTCTTGAAAGTTTGATAGAATTTTATACTAAAACCATCAGGTCTAAAGCTTTTGTGGTTGGGAGACTTTTAGTAACTGTTTTGATATCACTAGGGGTTAGAAGTCTGTTTAAATTTTTCTCTAATCTTGGTTTTAAGTTTAGTAAGTGGTATATATTGAGAAAAGTATTTATTACTTTTAATTTTTCCACTTTGCTGAAATAAATGTTTTAAATTATGATATAAATCTTTTGATTCTCTGGGTTTCCTTGGCATCTGTTGCTATGACCTTCTGTTCATTTCTAGCTTTGTTCATTTGTATATTCTCTCTCTGGCTTTGTGTTAAATTAAATGAGGGTTTATCAATCTTATGAATTTTCTCAAAGAAGCAATTCTTTGTTTCATTGATTCACTGTGTAGGGTTTTTTTGTATTTTTGTTTCTATTTAAATGATTTCAGCCTAGTAGTATTTGATTTTTCTTATTATCTACTTCCTTTTGTTCAAATGCTATCAGATAACCTGTTAAGTTTCTATTATGAGTTCCCTCTATTTTATTATTTTATGTAGGCACTTCATGCTATTAACTTGCCTCTTAGAACTTTCTTCATTGTGTCCCATAAATTTGGATATTTTTTGTCATTTAAATTTAGGAAGTCTTTAATTTCTTTCTTAAATCTTTCCCGTAATATTTTTCAACCCATCCTTAGTAGTTCGTTGTCATCAACTTATAAGATTTCTGTAGTTTCTCTTGTAGTTGATATGCAGCTTTAATTACTGATGGTCAGACAAGATGCAGAGTATTATTTTAATTTTCATGTGTCTGTTGAGGCTTGCTTTTTGTCTAATATATAGTAACTTTTTGAGTAAGTTCCATGAGGTGCTGAGTAAAAGCAATATTCTTTTGCATTTAGTTGAAATATTCTATAAATATTTATTAGGCCTATTTGGTTTATAACATATTAGCTTCAGGATTTTTTTGTTTAAATTTTATCTCAGAGATTGGTAATTGGTGACAGAAGGGTATTGAAGGTTCTCACTAGCAGTGTGTAAGGGTCAATAAATATGTGATTAAAGCTATAGAAGTGTTTCTTTGTGAACACAGGTTCCCTCGTGTTTAGACACAGATGTTAAGAATTGCATGTCTTCTTGGTGGATTGTTTTCTTTGCTGAGTGTGTAGTATCCTTTCCTATCTCTTCTGATTAGTGTCTGTTTGAAATCTATTTTGTCAGATATAAGCCTGCTTTTTAGATCCATCTGTTTGGGAAATCTTTGTCCAAACTTTCACCTTAAGGTGATGTTTATTCTTGATTTTAAGATGTGTTCCTTGGATACAGTATGGATTCTCTGCTCACATCCATTTTATTAGTGTGTCTCTTTATTGGGGAATCAAGAACCTTTACTTTGAGAGATATTAATGAACACTGTTGTTTCTTGTTATTTTGTAATTTTGTTGTTGTTGTTGGTGGTGGTGATGATGATGGTGTGTTTCTCCTCTTGATTTGCTCGTCTGTAATTATTTGTTCTCTGTCTTTTCTTTAGTTAAATCTTTAGGTTGGAGATTTCTTTCTAGTACCTTCTCTAATACTGAAATGATCTTTTCATGGAATGCCTTATTTTATCCATGTATTGTGATGGAAAGTAATGCTTGGGGTAGTAAGTTGGGCTGTCATCTGTGGTTTCTTAGAGTCTGCAGCTCATCTCTTTGTCAAGCCCTTCTCACTTTTAGAGTTTCTAGTGATAATTCAGGTAAAATTTTAATAGGTCAACATTTATATGTAAATTGATACTTTGCCCTTACAGCTTTTAATATTATTTATTTATATTGTCTATTTAGTCTTTTGATTATTATATGCTGGTGTAGTTTTCTTTTCTGTTCCAGTCTATATGGTATTCTCTATGCTTTTGGTACCTTAATAGGCATCTCCTTCTTTAGTTCAGGAATTTTTTCTGTTGTTGTAAAGTGAGAGGCGGGCCTCTTTCCACCTCCTGGCCACCTGGATAGCTTATACACTGAAATAACAACAGACAAATTATATTCATTTAAACACTGCCTGGCCCATTAGCTCTAGCCTCTTCTTGGCTAAATCTGACATCTTGACTCAACACATTTCTAATAATCTGTGTATCACCACGAGGTCCAACATATCTGACCTGGCAGCTTCATTGCTGCGGCTCTCTCTTACTCTGCATTCTTCCTACCAGAATTCTGTTCTGTCTTTCCCACCTATGTGAGTTTGCCTTATCAACTAGGCCAAGGCAGTCTCTTTATTTAACCAATGAAAGCAATACATAGAAAGAAGACCCTGCTACACCATTCTGTAAACTTTTGTATTTTCTGTGCTTCTCACAAGGGTTTCTTCTCCTTTCTCTCTTCCTGTTATTCTTAGATTTTGTCTTTCCATAGTATCCCAGATTCTCTGGACTTGTTGTGCCAGGATTTTTTTCAGATTTAACATTTTCTTTGATCAAGGTATTCATTTCTTCAGTGTATAAGATTCTCTTTTTACTCTTTTGTATTCTGTTGTTGAAGATTGCCTCTGAGATTCCTATTTGAGTTCTTAAATATTTGATTTTTTTTTGATTTTTCCCAGTTTGGGTTCATTCTTTGTTCTATTTCCAATTTCAGGTCTTTATCAGTTTGACTCATTTCCATGCTCTGTTTGTGTTTGCATAGACTTCATGAAGGGATCTATTTATTTCCTCTTTATGGACCTCTATTGTAGCATGAATAAAGAAACACAGAGACAGATTTGGGGGGTCTTAGCTACTCTTCCTTTCTGATCTTCAGGTTGAACCCCAATATTTGTCTCTGGATTTTTTTTATTTGTGCTATACTTTATCATATCAATTAATGCTACTTTAAGGTCTTTATTTGAGATCCAACTATTTTGGAATATTTTTACCTTGCTATGGTTAGGTTGCTGGAATTTAGTGTAAAATTATGGCACTGACTGATACTGATGCTGTTTTCACACTGACCTCGAGGCATGTGAGATTAGGAAGATGGTTATTTTAGGTACTGAAATTTAGTCTTGACTTTGGTGTATAGTTTTTTTTTGTTTGTTTGTTTTTTGGATCCAGTTTCCTCAATAGTTATCATCAGAAAGCAGTGTCTGTTACTTATAAGAAAATCTTCTGTGGTCCTATTTGGTATGGTCACTGAGATTTTCAGGTAAAAATAAGTTTTATTATTTGTTTGTTTGTTTTTGTTTTGAGAGCAGACATTTAGGAATTGGAATGGGCTTTAGGTGCAAGGGGGTATACAGGAATAGATATTATATCAGGATCAGCTTAATTCCCCAAGAATGGGGTAGAAAGTGAGAAAAGTCGACAACAGAATATGTGATAAAGAGCTAGGGATGAGACTGTGACCTTCAAATTGGAGGAATAAAGGGATAAATAAAAATCTGCAGTTAAGTTGCTTGGTCCCTTCATCAGAGTGGCCCATAGGTGGCCAAGGAGTGCATGGTGGTCTTGGGTAGAGAGATAAAGCAAGGAGTGGGGTAGCAAGCTTAAGAGGACAAAGATCTCTATGATTCACTGGAGAGAAGCACAGAGTTAGGCTGTAGAAGTTGTTCTGCTGTAGAGCTATGGATGAGACTGTGAACTTGTATTCAGATGAGAACAGAGTGAAGTAAAGATCTGCCTTCCAAAAAACTACTTGCTTCCCTGGCTGAACTGGCCTTTTATTTCCAGAGAATGCCTGCTGAATTTGGGGTCTGGGACAAAGCAATGAGTAGGGAAAGGAAGTTAGGAAGAGCAAATCTATATGATTCAGAGGATATCAAGGTGGGGGAGAAAGATTCAACAAGTGTTTAGCTGTAGGGCCTGGCATGAGACGTTGTGATTAAATATGGAAAAGAGGAGGGAAAAGTGAATATTAGCCTATCTACTTGACTACTGGAGTTCTCAAAATAGAATTTTTTTCCTCAGATAATATATCAAGATTATGGTTTTCCTCCTCTACTCCTCCTTTTTCAAACTTTCCTTACACCCTTCTTCTGGATGCATCCCTTACTGTCTTTACTTTAAAACAAAAGCAAAGCTATCTAATGGATAAAAAAAATAAGATAGGACACACTCCAGTAATCTAAAATAAAAACAATCATCTTAGAGTTGGACCAAAAGAAAAAGCTCTCAGGAAAATGCACATGAAGTTTACAGCAAAGTATCACCCCACATATCACAGCTCACTGTCTTCATAAAATCTAAGGACAGTACAAGGATCTCGACAAGGAGTATTCATGCACTGTTGCTGGGAATGTGAAACAGAACACCATGAGTAATGTAAGTATGCAGGTGAGTTAAATAATAAAACTACAACTGACTTGTGGTCTAACAATTCAGTTTCTGGATATTTGTCCCATGTTAGGAACTTGGAGTTACAATCACACTCCTATCAACATTGCATAGCTAAGTTATGTAAGATAGTTCAGATGCGCAAACAAATGCTAAGTCCAAGAATAGACGACTGTGGCAAATATGCAAAATAAATGCAAACAATGAGTATTGTATAGGAGTAGAAAAGAAAAAAATGTACAAAATGTTACAAATGAATAAATTATGACAAATTTATGCTTGAGATAATAAACACTTCTTATAGAACATGTTAATAGCTGCCATGTTAAGAGGAGAACACACCATAGCACCAAACACAGAGAGAGGAAACTGCCAGGAGGACCAAAGTTATAATCACACAAGAATAAATATTAAATATTCCAGGTTTAAAGGTTGTATACAATGGAAAACTGCACTGTGCAAAACCCATGAGCAAGACAGTGTATCTCATGTTAAATTTCACCAGAAAAAAAAATATAAATTAAAGCAAAATGGCACACTATCAAAAATGATATAAATGTTCAAGAACTTAGGTAGAAGAACTTTTACAGAAAAAAATTATTATGTAATACTGACACCTTTGATATAAGTTTATTTTAAAGATATTTTTATGTTAAAATAAGTACTTAAAAGGGATAGTAGGTAAACAAGATGTCTTTAGAAAACAACACATACATTTGTCTATCATAATCTAATCTAAAAATTATGTGCATCACATCTAATTTTGTATCACAAAATTCCAAAAAGCACATGAAATTAAATTTTACAATTATACTGGAAATGTACTTGGGGCTCACAGTAATTCTCTGGTAATTTCAAGAAAAGAAATATTATGCAGAATACTATGGGACAATATAGCAATTAAATAATAACAAAGACAGAAATATAAAGAAGCAATTCCAAGTGAGAAAATTAAGTAATTATTATGTAAATAGTCACATATTCAAATAAGAAATCAAAATAAAAATTGGAAAAATTTCAAACAGAATAATAAAAATTCTACAACATTCCTAAACTAAGATATATTAAGGTAGAAATATTTAGCACTATAGTATTTGGAAAGAAGGCATGCTAAAATTAATGAAGAACTAAGGAATATATAAAAATAAATATAATATTATGGGAAAATTATTATTTGGAAACTAACTGAAATATGGACAATTACTCTTTAAACTTCACATCATTATTTAATATAGTAAGAATGATCACAAAATGATTAAAGAGAAAAAGATTGTTATGCATGGGGATAGTAGGAGAAGAGTGGAGTAAGACAGTGGAGGAGAAAGTGATCAGAATTTATCTATTGCCTACACATGTGAAATTGGTCAAAAATTAACACAATTAATAAAAAAGTAAAGTGAAATAAAAACACTAAATCATAAAGTTATAATTATAACATTTATACAGACAATTTCACATTAATATTTTAATCATAATGTAATAATAAGCACTAGTGGATTATGTGTAACCGAAAATTCACATAAAAATACTTTTGTATTAGCCCCACTAATATCACAGATCAGCCATTGTACCCTAATATCATCATAGTAAAATACACATAATAAGTTGTAACACCAACTTATTAGGGTTGTCTCTAATACATAATAGTGTGAACCCTAGTCTGAAGTGAATACTGATATGAATTATCAGAAACCATTTTGCTTTCTCTATTAATATTAAAGATAGATATAGTCACTGTTTGCACTATAACAAAATATGTACTAGGTAGAATCAATGCAGTTTTGTAGTGGTAGACACACACAATAGCAGAAACTATATTGTTTCTAATAGGAACAACTCTGAAATGAAGAATAAATTTTGATGCACCCATATGCATACAAATTTTAAAATGAGCAGCTAAAAATAAGGGCATCTCACCAGGCAAATCTTTAAAATGACTCAAATTTTCAGAAGAAAGCATCATGTTTAGAATAGTCAGTTAGTTCTTGGTCATTACCATCACTTCCACAAGTTTCAAAGAGAGGAGGGAGTAAAATCAAAGCTTTAAAAAGAGATAGGTGGCAAAAATTCAACTAAAACTAACTGAAGAATCATTGTGAAACAGACTATGGAAGAAAGACAAGGCTACTCAAAAGGAGCTTGGAAGAAGCTTCTGTGGCTCTGCCTTTCTCTTTGCACTGATACAACATTCCCTTTATAATTACTTGTTTAAATGCACCATAGTATTTAACATACTATTGTGCATACATTGCTTGTCATAGTAAAAGATTGTCTCTAACCTTGATCAGAAACGTTTCTTTTTGCTGTGGGTAATGGTTAACACAGAGATTCATAAAGCAGTCAAAATGGTGGGAAAGATAACATTGAGTAATCATCCCTAAATAGACACACAGTATAAATCTTCCTCCCTCAAGTTTCAGGAAATAATACACAATAGGAAGAACAGGATAAAGTGTAAGAGAAGAAGAATGGATATCTGAGCAGTGTTGTTGTTTGGACATGACATAGCTGTTGCATTCATGAATTCACAGTGTCTGTGGTTACCCTCAGAAGACAGGAGAAGACATGGAGAAGAGCAAGACAAGTTAAAATTCTAGTATGGATGAGCAAGGTGTTCTTTAGGTATTCATCAGAGCCAAGAAGGAAGCTATAATCAGTTGAAGAATGTTGGGGGCAGAGTCATTTTCCTTTGGGGTCCTGGCCACTTAGGGTTTATTTAGCTCAGTGCACTGTCCCATATCCATGGAAATTGTAACAATGAGGGACTGGCTAGCTTGTTGGGGTTTCTGTCCCTCTCGGTACCCCTCAGTGGGCAAGTCCCAAAGAAAATCACAGAGATCTCTGTAAGTTATGAAAGCGGATTGGCCCATTAGGTCAGGCTATTTATTTGCTCTTGTAGCTTATATTATTAACCCATTATTCTGATCTATGTTAGCCGTGTGGCTCAGTACCTTTTTCAG